>JAKSZU010000009.1:51141670-51384170 GCA_026018925.1 Tupaia tana | reverse complement strand
AAAAGAAAAGAAAAGAAAAGAAAAGAAAAAGAAAAAGAAAATCACTTTGTAGAAAGATAAGAAAATATCAACTTAAAATTGACAGTAAAAGCAACAGAAATGCCAAATCACGTCCTGAAAATCTTCTCAGAAACAATAATTACAGAAATTGCATTGCAAAACTTGCATATATTAAATGATAAGATAAATTTTCAAAAGTGGAAAGGCTAAGACAGAGAATATACTATTGTCTTTAGGTGGGAGAGGTGGTGAAAAACAGATCATTCTCATGTATTGTAGATTTTCATGTCAAATTTTCATAATTCTAAGTTTCCCTTGGCAGAGTCCATTTGAATAGAAAAGACTCATATCATGCATGTAAAATTTAAAATGTTTATACCCTGTTATGCATCTGTGATATAGAGGGAGCTCCAGGGATCTGACAAAGCCGTAATATAACATGGGCCCCTTTAGAATGTATCTGTATGGTCAATATCATTGCTCTATTGACTCTGTTGCCATGAACTGGGGGTGAAAATTTTCCCCAGTATGCTGGTAAGAAATTCTATGTGAAGAATACAGAGACCAACTCTTGGACATATAGACATGGCTCTATACTTGTGCATTCCTTACCCCCAAGGCCTCTATCCTAACAAACCTTCACCTCAGTGCCTTTTGGTATTTTTAAAGTTTTTGCCATAGGGTATGTGTGCTTGCCAAAGAGAGACAGAAAGAGACAGAGAGAAAAAGTGAGAAATCATTCCCAAGGGTGATAGCCATACTGCAATCCCTTCTCCTCCATTCTTCTCTCAGGATTTTGAACGTATACACACACACACACACACACACACACACACACGCCTGGCATGTTTTTCAAGCCACTGGGTCTAGGACTCAAACCGTGGTCGACAATGTGGGAGTCCAACACCTTAACCACCATGTTACCTGGTGGCCCACCAGTGCTTTTTCTGTTTGGAGTTCACTCCATATCCTAGGGCCCTTGTGGACTTTTTAGTTAGCAATGGCTGCGACCAGCAGTTAGTGTAATGGCTATGTCGCTGGACTCCCATGTAGTCGACCGTGGTTTGAGTCCCGGACCCGGTGGCTTAAACTCACACTGGGCGCGTGTGCGAGCGTGCCCAAGATCCCAAGAGGAGAATGGAGGAGAAGGGATTGCGGCGTGGCCATCCCCCCTGGGGGGTGATTTCTTGCTTTCTGTCTCTCTGTCTCTGTCTTTCTGGTGAGCGCACACACCCTATAGCAAAAACCTCTCCAAAAAAAAAAAAACAGTTAGCAATGACCCTGTGTGCATGCTGACTCTACATTCACTGAAACTAAAACTTTTGTTAACAAACTAAGATATTCAGTTTATGCCTCCCTAGAGAAATATAGTCACAAAGAAGAACAAGCGAGATAAGTGGTTTCCTGCTGGGCATGAAGGTGGTGTGTGCTAATGGTCCAGATAGTTGACTCTCCTGATGGGAGGACCTAGTTGTCACACATTTCATGTACCCAGGTCCTCTCATTATACATGACATTCTCATTGGAAAGTATGGATGTGTGTTTGTGTGTGTGTGTGCACGTGTGCATTTCCATTTCTTCTGAGGAATAAAACAGATCCATGTCTTGGAAACTCACTTTAACCAGAAGCTGTCATCACATCTGTTTAACGAGTAAGAATTACTTTAGAAAAGATCCACACCTGATGTTCTCAAGTATCTGTATATTGTTATCATTACCAAAAGAAGAGACAAGAGAAACATAAAGGTGATGTAAAAAGTCCAAAGAGGACTGGAAGATCCACTCCAAGTCCAGGGCTTTTGCATACAATTTAGCTACAATCCAGAGAAGCCTAATCAAGTGTTCAAGGTGATGTTCTTAATCAATCAGAGAGAAAAATCTGGGTCCTCATTATTAGAAATAAGGTGTATCTGGGACCAGCAGATGGCATAACAGTTCAAGTCCCAGCCCCGGTGGCTTAAAACTCACACCGGGTGTGTGAGAGTGCATGCCCAAAATCCAAAGAGGAGAATGGAGAAGGGATTGTGGTGTGGTCATCCCCCCTGGGGGGTGATTTCTCACTTTTTGTGTCTCTTTCTTTCTCTGTCTCTCTGATGAGCGTACGTGCCCTATAGCAAATCTTTTAAAAAAATGAAAAAAGAAAGAAGGTGTATCTATTACTTTGGTGAAGCTGGAGGTTATGCTGATATCTAGTCCAGATATCTATTGGAAAGCCCAGATTGTCATATATTTCTCATATCATAACTTAACCTTCCTTTGTGTCTCATTCCTCATCTGTAAAAAGGGGGATAAAGTACAACCCATTTTATGGAGTTATTTTGAATATTAAATGAAATAATTTCATTACAGATCATGTATATAACCAGAACTCCCACTGGCAGTGTAATCTCTCTTGTCCAGAGTATGCCTGTGCCTGTAGTCTTCATGGGCATGTGGTGCCAAGAAAGGCTTAAGAAAAAGAAGAAGCAACTCCTAAATCCCAGATTCTTTTGCTTGTGATGTTTCCTTCCAGCATGTGACTTAGACTACCCTGACTTTGGGGCAGACATTTAAGGTAGCCTATCACTTGGGCCTGAAGGCCCAGAAGTCCAGGCCAACAAGGAACTCTGGACTAGTTGGGAAATTGAAGTGAAATATTCCAAATCCATGTTTAAGCATCAAATGGGAAATACATAGATTCCAGTCATTAGGGCTCTATTTCCTTTCTCTGGCCCTAGGATTTGAAGTCTTTAGCAGTGGCAGCATATGAAGTGAGTTCTCACACTTCTTGAAAGCTCTCCTTAAAGAAAAACTTTTAACTACTACCCTTCTGCCAAGGTCCTTGTCTTGGTGGGGCAGCCACTACTCCAGCACAAGATAGATGACGGTCAGTCACAGTGCTTTGTTCTGCCCCCTTCCATTTCCTCTCATACCCTGACAAAACTACTGTGAGGCCACAAGGAACATGACTCACAGAAGAGCCTCTGGTAATGTAGATTAGTAGCTGCCAAAAATGAGGGCAGGGAGGAATTGGGCCTGACTGCTAACAGGTGCAGGATTTCTTTTTAGAACGATCAAAATGTTATTAAGTGTGATGATGATCGCATAATTTAGTGAATATACTTAAAACCACTCAACTGCATGTTTTTAATCTAATTTTATTATTATTATTTTTTAATTCCGTATAGGACACACACACACATCAGAGAGAGACAGAGAGGGAAAGTGAGAAAACAAGCTGCCAGGTCCTGAATTTGAATTGCATTCGGCCATGTAAGAGTCCAGTGTCTTGATCACCACACCACTTGCTGGCCCTCTAAATGGCATGTTTTGGTTTTTTTTTTTTTTTTTCTCTTTTTTTTGGAGAGATTTTCACTATAGGGCGCATGCGCTCACCAGACAGAGAGACATTAGAGACAGAAAGCGAGAAATCACCCCCCGGGGGGATGGTCACGCCACAATCCCTTCTCCTCCATTCTCCTCTCTGGATCTTGGGCACGCACACACACGCACCCGGCGTGAGTTTTAAGCCATCGGGTCCGGGACACGAACCGCGGTCGACTACGTGGGAGTCCAGCGACATAGCCATTACGCTAACTGCTGGTTCCCTGAATTGCATGTTTTAAAATAAGGAATTTGGGGGCCAGTGGGTGGTATAGTGGTTATGGCACTAGACTTCTGTGGATGACTGTGGTTCAAGTACTGGACCCAGTGGCTTGAAATTCACACCAAGCACACATGCATGTGTGCCCATAATCCCAAGAGGACAATGGATGAGAAGGGATTGTGGTGTGACCATCCTCCCTGGGGCAGAGAGGATGATTTCTGTTTCTCTCTGTCTCTCTGACCAGCGCATGTGACCTATAGCAAAAATCTCTCTCTAACAAACAAACAAAAACAAAAACAATAGGGAATTTTATGTGAGACTGTGGGAGATATTGGAATGAAGTGAATACATTTTCCATGTTGCATATATATGAATTTGGGGCAGTCAAAGAGCAGACTGGTAAGCTAAATAATGATCTTCAAAGATTTCCACGTCCTAGTCCTTGGAGCCTCCAATGTTATCTTATATGGTAAAAGGGACTTTGCAGATGTGATTAAGGATCTTCAGTTGAATGATTATCCTGGTGGGCCCCAAATGTAATAATGAAGTGTTCTCATTAAGAAGGAAAGAGAAGGGCAAGCAGGTGGTATGGCGGTTAAGGGTGAACTTTCATACATGGCTGACCACAGTTCAAGTTCCAGGTCTGGCAGTTTGTTTTCTCTTTCTCTTTCTTTTTCTCTCTCTCAAATTTGACCAGAGAGGTTATTTACTTATTTTAATTTGACCAGAGAGGGACAGAGTGAGAAAAAGAGAGGGGGGGGGGAATGAGAAAGCAAGCTGCCAGCTCCAGCCTCAAACTGTGGTTGGCCATGTGGGAGTCCTGCACTCTTAACCACCACGTCAACTGCTGACCCTAAAATAATTCTTTAAAAAAAAAAAAAAAAGAAAAAGGAAAAGAAAAAGGAAAGAGAAGATTTCACACAGAAAGAGGCAATGTGATGACTGAAGTTTGGATGACAGTAAAATGGAGGAATAAAGAATGCAGATGAAGAAGCTAGAAAAAACAAGGCAATAGATTCTCCCCTAGAGCTTACAGAATGAGAGTGGCCTTCAACACCTTGATTTTGACAAACTAAAACTGATTTTAGATTTCTCTAGAACTAAATGCATTTCATTTCAAGCCACAAAGCTTGTGATAATTTGTGACAGCAGTCATAAGAAAATAATACAAGAACCTTTAGAGACCATCTAATCCAATGATTTTCAAGCAGTTCTCAAAACTCCTCCCAGTTTTGCTTCAGTTCAAACTGCCTAGGTTTTGATCTATTAATGTTATTCATAGCCTTCTGAAAAGACTTCATTTGTTTTGCAAAATGACTATATAAAATTAAACAATAATCACCGTTTAGTTCAAAATCTGTGATTTAGTCCAATACACAATTTCTACACAATAGATGAAGAAAAACAAAAAGTCCAGTAAAGTGAAATGATTTTTCCTTACTCACTTAGCCAGAGAAAATAAGCAAAAATATAAAACACAGGTTCCTACTTCCATTTGGAGTTTCTAGTACCACACATCTCTACAATAGGAAAAGTAGATTAGAGATTAACTGCTGAGGAATAAGTGAAATAATATATATGGAGATCTCAAAAGAATGTCTGGGACATATACACATAAGTATTAGCTATTATTACAATATATACTTGTATATACACAGAATATCTCTGAGAATATACAACAAAATCTGCTAATAGTTTCTTCTATGTAGGGGAAATGAGACACAGGAGTGGGAGGGAAACTGACTCTTCAGTGTGTTACTTTAACCACATGTCTGCTCTATCTGTCCCTCCTTTCCTAAAGGATGAGCAAGGATTGAATGGAGATAACATTTCTTGATTAGGATCAAAACTCCTGCTTCTTCCATGTGGAAGTACAAAAGAACCAACTCAATCAAAATTCTTGACAAATCGGATATGCCAAGATAAAGTACAAAGCAAAGTTTCATTTTAACTCAATGTCTGTACCAACTACTCTGTCATTTCCACAGGGATCCTTTCAAAGCACATTTGTCACTAAAATACTCTGGTTTCCAAAATTAAGGCATTTATTTTTATTTTTATTAAAAATTTTTTTTACATTTCAATAACTTTATTTGAAGGTATATCTCTTAGTACCAAAACATAATGATGGTTGGTTATTTCTACCGACACAAAATTTACACTGATGTAGTATTCAAGATATTGAAATATATCAACCTTTTGGGAAAACTGAAAAGTTATCCATAAAACAGGGTTTACAAAAGTTAAGATATATTGAGATTCTTTTGTTTATTTTCAGTGCTTGCTTATCAATAAAATGATTCTAAAACTGGTTAGAGCCATTCTGGATAGCCTCATGATACACACTGTGCTGAGTAACAATGTACGACACTGTAGATCTCCTTACATTTGCTGACTGACAAGGAGAATCATGAACACAGCTTCAGCAACCTCATAACTGTGAAGATGCCTACGTACTTTTCTTAAATCTTTTTTTTTTTTGGGGGGGGGGCAGCACATGGTGTGGTGGTTGGGATGCCGGAATCCCATATGGCCAGCCATGGTTTGAGTCCCAGATCTGGCAGCTTGCTTTCTCACTCTTTCTCTCTCTCTGGTTAAAATAATAATAATGATAAATAAAATGAAATAATTCTTTAAAGAAAACACCACCTTTGGGGACCAGCAGATTGCATAATGGTTACATCGCTGGATTCCCACATAGTCGACTGTGGTGCAAGTCCCAAACCTGGCTGTTTAAAACTCACACCAAGTGCACATGTGAGTGTGCCCAAGATCTCGAGAGGAGAATGGAGGAGAATGAATTTTGGCATGTCCATCCCCCCTTGGGGGTGATTTCTCACTTTCTCTCTGTCTCTCTGATGAGCACATGTACCCTATAGCAAAAATCTCTCTTAAAATAAAAATCTTTGTTTGGACATAGTGGGGACATTAGTGACATCCTTTTAAACAGAATTCTAAATTAGAAGTAAAACATAGCTTAAAAAAAACTTTTAGGGTATTAAATATAGCCTCTTGTTTAAAAAGATAAAGCAAGTTTTCAGAGTGAGCCTTCATTTTGAAAACTAATGTTCCTATTGGATTAAATTGAGGCGGTAGATTCTGTACAAAAATTTTTTATCATGGATACAAACCTCACGTGCTTTTTACAAAAAAAAAAAAAAAAATGATTAACGATGACTTCAAGAATATTCCAAACTCATTAGGTCTGTATTTGGCTTTATATAAAATGCCCTCAAATGTAAATATAATTCCCATATAGCAATAAAGTCCACTTCTCTGGATTACCTATTACTTGCATTATGGGTGCCAAAAAAATATGTCTATACTTCCACAGCCCTGAATATGCCTTCAGAGGGCATTTGCGAAATGTTAGCTTTGATGTAAACCTCATAATTTAAAAATTAACATTTAAATTGAATAGGTTACCATTTTTGATGTCACCTAAATACAACATATTCATTCAATATAGAAAGTTAGATTCATGTTAGAAATGAAGATTCACAATTTACTTTCCCAGGCTTATCATTACTGTTTCACATTCATGTTTTCAGCTTTGATTTGGATGCTTCACAGATGAATTCAAGCCTATATATAATTCCACTACAGAATTATTAATCACACAGTTTTCCCAAGTATAGGAACATCATATAAATCTAGTTGTGCAGTTTTGAGGCTTCATAGCTTATATTTATTAGAACACTGGAATCCATAGGTCAAGGTTGAGGAGGAAAGCTTCAGAAAAGTTTTTGTTACTGCATTAATCTACTTAAATAATAAAAAAATACCCCAACTTATCAGAAGTCTGCCTAAATATTATTGTGAACTGTTCATAGCTAACACTAATAATATGTAAATGTGTTTAATGTTAATATTTGGTTTGAAGGAGAAAAAGATGAATCACTGAGTTAAGAAATTTAGATGGCAAGATTGTATTTGGTTGTCGGGAATGTCATGATGCATTTTTCTTCAAAGAAAAACATAGACTTTTCTGACAACCCAATATATTATATATGCAGTAACAAGGTTTAAATTTTTAAATGTATATACCTAATTTCCAGTAGTACAACTGTTACAGCAATGATCTGTAACTTCAGTACTGATGTCTGTTTATATGGTCCTGGACCATTTCCAGACACTCAATGATTTCCAGACACTCAATGTAGAGACTGACATATCTTTGTTTTACATACAATATCCAGGTTCATGTTCAGTTTACTGGTAAAAGTTGAGTCTAAAATTAGTTTATGTGTGGTTCTAATTTCTGGTCTTATTATCCCAAAATTAAGGTTTTTTTTTTAAAAAAAAAACTGTGTTAATATTGGAAATTCAGACTAGAAAATCCAATTAAGCAAGGTTTACTGCCTATTTATTAAATATACAACTTTCACCTGCCCTTGGTCTCTTTCCCAAGACTTTCTAGTACCAAGATTACAGTACTTGAATAATTCATTCCCTAGCTCTTCTGCGTGCCCTGCTTTCAGCCAAAGTAAAAGTATTCTATTCACCTAGCTGTGTTACACATCTGTAATCCACCCCCTAGAGAAATCAATTAAGAGGTTACTTTGGGATTAATGGAACTCAAATCCTATCTGTTACTTTTCTTGTGCTAAGTAAATTATGCTTAGCTCCTTCTAGCCCCTAAGATAGTGAGGACATTTTTTTTTCATATAGTTAGGATATCCCACAAGTGAATTTCTACTTTCCCCTAACCATTTAAACAAGTCTAAATCCAATCCCAAAATGTTGCCCTAATTTCCTAGTTTGCTGTTGGTGTGCTGTATTTGACCTGAGAATGATGGGATACATCTCTACAATCTCCAAAAACAAACTCAGGTCCTTGTGGCCTAGATTTGTCATTTCTGATGCCAAGTGAGCTGATAATCATAACCTGGTAGTTAAAAGTTCCTGACCAGAATACACTGTATATTGGCTCAATCAATCTCATTTTTTATGCTATAATGATGTATAGAAAATAAATGTAAATAAATAAATTTAAGTTTTAAAAAAAGAAGTTCCAGACCAGAAATGGTAAAAACCATAGTGGCTGCCCCACCCTTTAATGCCCACATGACTTCTGTCAGAAAGAATGGGGTGTTCTACACCTAGAAATGAACAAATAGAAGATTTATTCAGCTATAGAATAAGACCAGAGATAAACCTGGACAAGTTTATCACTGATCTAACTTCTTAGTTTTGGTGTCACTATCAGAAGCTCCAAGCCTCAGCTCTGGGGTCACTTAAAAGAGAAAGGGAGCAAGAGAGAGAGAGAAATCCTATGAAGGCAGAGACCTCTCCTCAGCTGAATGCTTGGCAGCAGACAATATAAACTTTCAACCGGTCCTCAGATTTCACACTGCTTCAAACCACACACCAGAATAAGAGGTGGAGTCTTTTACTACTGCTATCTCCTTTCAAATCATAGGGAAAATTGGTACTGGAAATAGGGTTCTACATCCTCTCTTGATATGCTATTCAGTGAATTTCTGACTTCGAGAAGCCCTTACTCTCAAATTCTGGATAATCCCACAATGACTTTTATAGTTCTCAAGAAGTGATTTTCCAATGCCTGCTCAAGCCAAAACACCAGAATCATGAACACAGCTTCAGTGATCTCACAACTGTGAAGATGCCTACTTACTTTTCTTAAATCTTTTTTTTTTTGGGGGGGGGGGTGCCACAAATGGTGTGGTGGTTGGGATGCTGACCTCCCATATGGCCAGCCACGGTTTGAGTCCCAGATCTGGCAGCTTGCTTTTTCACTCTTTCTCTCTCTCTGGTTAAAATAATAATAATAATAATAATAATAATAATAATAATAAAAAATAAATAAATAAATAAATAAAATTAAATAAATAATTCTTTAAAGAAAACAACACCTTTGGGGACCAGCAGATGGCATCATGGTTACATCGCTGGGCGCCCACATAGTCGACTGTGGTACAAGTCCCAAACCTGGCTGTTTCAAACTCACACCAGGTGCACATGTGAGTATGCCTAAGATCTCGAGAGGAGAATGGAGGAGAATGAATTTCGGCATGTCCATCCCCCCTTGGGGGTGATTTCTCACTTTCTCTCTGTCGCTCTCTGATGAGCACACGTACCCTATAGCAAAAATCTCTCTTAAAATAAAAATCTTTGTTTGGACATAGTGGGGACATTAGTGAAAGTACATGCTTTTAAACACAATTCTAAATTAGAAGCAAAACATAGCTTTTAAAAACTTTTAGGGTATTAAATATAGCCTCTTGTTTAACAAGATAAAGCAAGTTTTCAGACTGATCATTCTTCAAATGATCAGCCAGTGAATAGAAAACTGAGGACTCTGGCTTCTCAGCTAGTTAGGGGATAAGGGTGCAGAATCTCACTTCAGCTATAGCACAGAAGGAACTGAGTTGGTTGAAGCTCAGAAGTTTATTAGGAAGAGGGTTAGGCCGGTTAGTTTTAACATGTTTGACCCCTGCAGCCTTGTGTCCTGGCTGTTGTGAAGCAGAGGGCTAGCTGCTGCATTGGCCACAGGTGATGTGATGTCAACCCAGGAGCAAACTGAGCCCTCTCTCCTGGGTTCCTGTTGCCATGATTGGGGTCTAGCACTGTCAAATAGGCTTTACTTTCGTTTCTTGTGCCTGAGCTGGTGGGATGATATGTTTTAGGATTTCAGCATAATATGGGCTAAACACCCGCTGATTATGACGCATCAGGCTGACAAATTTCCAGCCAAGTTCTGCCAACTCCCCTTCGATGCGAAGAAGGCCTCCAGGGAAGTGTAGCAGAGCCTCCTGCATGCCGTGAATCAAAGAGCACTTGAGAAACAAACGGATTCGCTGATCTGTATGGAAAAAAAATGAAAAGGGTAACAAAGAGGTTTCAGAAGAAATTCTTATTGCCCTTGCACTCTCTGCTCACCCAAGTTTTAAGTTATTCACTGACCTAACTACTCATTCAAGTAAATCAAATGAGATTTGTTTTCTTTTGTTTTAGAGGGAATGCCATCAAGCTCCAAAAGACTATGCAAGATCAAAAGATGTAAACTAATGTCTAACTGTTCATAAGATGACTTTATGTTGCTCTAAGTGAGATCCTATATACTGTATTTGAAATTCTAGGGACACATGCTACAGCCAGTGCACCAAGTTCAAGTCCATACAACCAGATGCTAAAGTTAAAAGCAAGCTGGATGGGACCAGTAGATGGCATAATGGTTATGTTACTGACTCCCATGTGGCCAACTGCAGTTCATGTCCTGGACTAGGTGGCTTGAAACTCACACTGGGCACATGAGCTTGCATTCTCAAAATCCCAAGATGAGAATGGAAGAGAAGGGATTGCAGTGTGGCCATCCCCCTGGGGGGTGATTTCTCGCTTTCTGTCTCTCTGTCTCTTGGGAGAGTACATGTGCCCTAGAGCAAAAATATCTCTCCAAAAAAAAAAAAAAAAAAAAAAAAGAGCAAAAAAAGCAAGCTGGCCAAGTTCACTGCTTCCATTCCAGTATGGAACATGTACTACAGCTTAACTCAGCATCCATTTTAATGGAGGGAAATAGAGGCCCATATGGGAGCCTAAAGCATGGGACAGAACAAAGGTTTCCAATAACAGTTCTTAAGCTACCATTACAGAGTAGTCAGGGATGATTTAGTAGGGCTAGTGGTACTGTATCCTACACCTGTGAGTTACATACTCAGTTCAGATCCACTTTAAACCCATACATTCACTCTTCAAACTGAAGGAGATGAGGAAACTGAAGCTAAAAAGACTTCATAATTATCATGCTTTTTCATTTTTAAATGATTCAAAAGCTCATTTCCGGGGTGGGAGCTACCTGCCCATTCCCCAAATTCTTGCCACTCTTCCTCACCACTACCATGGGGATTCTTACCAAAAATGGTACGAATGCAGTTGTCTTTCTTGGCGATATTCTGGAGTTGGGCTTTAAGAGATGCTATATTTTCTCTGCTCAGAGGAGTGAGACGCATGTTCTTGAGGCTTTGATGGATTTTCTGATATACCTGTTCACTCACATTCAGCATAACCTCCTGAGGCCTAGATAATTAAGGACAGAAATCAGAGTGGCTCTGGCACAGTGGCAAACCCCACCAGAAGCCATGTCTACTCAAGGGGGAAATCCAGTCCCCTACGACTAGTAGACAAGAATTACCATCAAGGTATCAACTAATCAATACATATAGTACAATATGATACTTCAAAGAAAATAGATAAGTTAGACAAGGGTTTAGTTATATCCTTAAGATCTACTCAGTATTCTTAGGTTCCATAAACTTCATTTAAATATTGTTTCACATTTTTCTTGGATATTTTTGGTCATTGTTATTCCTACTTCACCAATTATATTGCAAATATACTAAGAGACCTGGACTTCTAATTCCTCTTTTTACTTTGATTTAACATTTCTGTAGGAAGTAAATGATCAGTGTTACTAACCAACAGATCAACTTCTGGATATAGATAGCACAAATGCACTGGCACTCAATCAAGTGCACAATGGCTTATTTTTAGCAAGAACAATAATGAGTATTGGTAGCAAAGTAATCTCCACATTCTCCTCTTTGGAAATAAGCTGTGTTTTTCTCTGTCACAACCCTCAAAATGACTTACGATGAAAACCAACAATCTTTTTTTTTTCTTCCTTTCTGAGAGAGAAAGAAGAGGGAAGCAAGAGATGGGGACAAAGTTTTTTTTTGAGATAGAGATTTTTTTTGGAGATAGGGCACTTGTGCTCACTGGACGGAGAAAGATGCAGAAATAGAAAGTGAGAAACCACCCCTCCTCAGGGGGGTGACCACACTGCAATCCCTTCTTCTCCAGTCTCTTCTTGGGATTTTGGGCACACATGTACACGCGCCCAGCATGAGTTTTAAGCCACTGGGTCCAGGACCGAACTACAGTCTACTACACGGGAATCCACTGACTAACCTTACGCCATCTACTGGTCACCAAGACAAAGCTATTTTTAACAGGGTCTTGCTATGTTGTGATGTTTCTGCTCCAGCCTCCCAATTATCTAGGATTACAGGCATGTACAACTGCACCTGTTCTGTTCAGCACCTGGAAACTATACCCAAGCCTCCCATGTAACTTCCAAGCAGTGGTGCTGTATGTGTGCTACTGTGGTGAGCCAAGAACATCAACAATCTTTAGAGATGGTTCCCAATGGCCTTTGCGTGGTTTGTGATAAAGAATAAACAGTAATGTGTTGCCTGCCTATGTCTCAAGTATCACACATTATTTTCCACTCTTAGAAATATCTATAAATCTTACTTGGAGTTAAAGTCCTTCATCAGGGCCTTGGTTATGCATTTCAGTTTCTCCAAAAATTCAGGTAAGCTGAATAAAACTTTACCAGAAAAACTTCTGGCCACTAGCAAGACTGATGCCACAATGGTTAACTGCTGCAACTGGGCTTCTATATCTTGGAGCCTGACTCTGTCCATCAGCAGAGTCTGATAAGGAAGGGAAAAACAGGCTGTCAGACAAGAGGGTTCTAATGGGTGTATCAAAAAGAAAATAACAATGCAGTACCCCAATACACATTCCTACCTCAGGGAATTCTTCACTTTCATTATCCCAGAGAAGGAGGTTCAGGTATCCCTGGTATAATACCACTGTGGGAGTCGGGAGTTCTGAATTGTCAACTTCATAATTTGTGGGTAAACAGCCCAAGCTGGAAGAAGTGCTGCGAGAGTCAAGAGAACTCGGAAATGGTTTGGTGAGGTCTCTGACTGCCTTGGTTAGCCATTTTTTGGTGTAATCAAGGAGATCTGTGACAAAGGACAAAGAAGGAAATATATCTCTTCAATCTCAAAACTTGAAAACTAAGGCTTTAAGATATACTCTTATCTGTTGATGATAATTGTATGGTAGTATCTTTGATTGAACCAATATACAGTGTATTCAGGATGAGAAAATGCATTTGGTATGCTATAATGATTCACAGTGATTAAGTGTGAGAAAAAAATCATAATTTTTTTTAAAAAAGATATACCCTTGGTCAATAAAAAAAAGTGCTTTTGTAGGTAGGTCTGTGTCCGTCCTAGAGAAATGCTCCTTCTCCCTTTCCTTTACTCAAGAAGAAATTTTCTACTCAACAATAGAAAACATGTTCTATCATTGTGAGAAAGCAGACATAACATAAAATCTCCCCTCTTCTGCCCTTAAATTTTAAACATACTAGGCTGATTGTCAAGGAGTTCCTGGAATTTAGCTCGCTCATACTGGACAGATTGTTCCTGCAGATATGGTCGAAGGCTCTGGATAGTATAGTTTGCCATGTCCATTTTCATCAAGCCCAGAACATGGAAGATGCCCCTGTAATAGGGAAAATAGAATATTTACACTATGAAAGGAAATCAAGTGTGAAGAAATAGAATTCAAACAAGGAGTCAAAACAAATCACAGTATTTTAGAGTTAGTAGCGGCCTTTAAAAACAATAGTCTGGCCCAGTTGCAGTGGCACAGACAGTAGGGGTGCTGTTCTGTTATGCTGAAGGCCATATGAAAAGGCTGCAGATTGCCATCCCTGGTCTTCCTGAACACACTGGGTGTATTCACCTGTGGATATGCCTGTGGTCCTGGCTGGCCACAGAGCTAGCGAGAGGATCATAGAATAAAGACCCTGTCAAGAATGCCTGTCTGTCTTTCTCTTAGGAAATAAACTCTAAAAAAAAATCAATCCTGCCAAGTAATGTACAGTGACTGAATGTAAAAATAAATTAGAAAAAAAAAAAACAGTCCTGCTTCAATTTACAAGTAAACACACACTGACCGGTGGCCCAAGGCCACACTGAATTGGTGGTGGAACTAAGGATGGATACATCTTCTGACTTTCCAACTACCAATTCTAGATCTCTTTCCACTTTAGTCATTTTGTCACCTTGGAAAAAGAGTCAGTGGAATGAAAATCCTTAAGGTGCTAACAACTACCTGTGGGTAAATGGAATGTGAGTGACTGAATTTTTAACTCACTGGGTATTCATTGTATTTTTCAGGGTTTTGATTCTCCTAGCTATAAAAGAGGAGTAAATTCTCATTCTGGTCTCCTCACAGGGTTTGAGTTGGGATGAACAGGAGAACAACTGAGAAAAGGCTGTTGAAATCTGTAGAAAAAGAATTACTGTACTCTAATGTCTTAACAGTATCCTGTCATAAAGGGGGCCCAAATGATCTAAAGGTCATCAAAGGAACCCTAAGAAAATGTTCTTAGAAAATAAAAGCCTAATAGTCCAGGGAGGAGAAATAAAGTGTTAGTCAAGTATTTAG
This sequence comes from Tupaia tana, assembly GCA_026018925.1. NCBI lineage: Eukaryota > Metazoa > Chordata > Mammalia > Scandentia > Tupaiidae > Tupaia > Tupaia tana. The sequence goes on along the minus strand of JAKSZU010000009.1, from coordinate 51,369,313 downwards.
TACAGAGAGCTAGACAGGACAGAGGTTATATTCACATTATCTGGCTCAAAGTTTTCTGGTATGATGTCTTTGGCAGACTTCAGGGATAATGCACCTACATTCTCACCTCAGTAACTGCACTGGATCAGTTATGCAGTCTAGTTTTTGCACTGCTTCATCTCGAATTGGTGCACAGAGCAGGTTCATCAAACGGAGGATGTAGTTAGACAGGTAAGGGACATCCAGGGCCCCATGCTTAGCTTCTTGCTTGAGGAAATCCATGTCCAGAACTTTTTCAATCTCATTTCTTAGACGGTTCTGGCGTGGTAGTAACAGTGATAGTAAGATCTGCCCCAAAAAAGGAAATTAGAAACCACATTCTGTTTAGAATCCTGAACGGTCTCTCCATTGAATAACCCTCACAGGCCAAAGGCATCCCATACTTTATCTTCCCGAAGTCAGGAAACTGGCCTCTAATTTTTTTTTACAAAGTATCGTTACCCTCTGTTTAAGGAACAATTACAATTCAAAGCTTCACTGGGATCAGTTATAGTAATAGTCATTATTGTTTCCTAGGCAGCATAAGATATACGATTTAAAATACAGGAGTGATGGTACCAGCAGATCATGTAATGGTTACATCACTGGACTCCCATGTAATCAACTGTGGTTCAGTCCCAGATTTGGCGACTTAAAACTCATTCCAGGTGCGTGTGCATGCATGCCCAGGATCCCGAGAGGAGAATGGAGGAGAAGGGATTGCGGTGTGGTCATCCTCCCTGGGAGGGAATTTCTTGCTTTCTGTCTCTCTGGTAAGGTCACACACCCCTATAGCAAAAATCTCTCAGGAAAAAAAAAAGTGACACTAAAAAAATATAAGAAATATAAAACACCAATAACAAGGTGATAATGCTTTCTTAATAAAGAATAAGGACATTTTTAGATTGTTTTACTTCAAAGGGCAGGTAATTAATAAGCAAAGAAATTTTTAAAGGTCACTTGAAATGGCCTTTTGATTCAAAAGTATGTTTCTTGGGACCAGCAGTTAGCGTAATGGCTATGTCGCTGGACTCCCAAGTAGTCGACCGCGGTTCGCGTCCCAGACCCGGTGGCTTAAACTCACGCCGGGCGCGTATGCATGCGTGCCCAAGATCCCGAGAGGAGAATGGAGGAGAAGGGATTGCAGCGTGGCCATCCCCTCTGGGGGGTGATTTCTCGCTTTCTATCTCTCTGTCTGTCTCTGTCTGTCTGGCGAGCGCACGCACCCTATAGCAAAAATCTCTAAAAAAAAAAAAAAGTATGTTTCTTACAGCAAAGGCTCTCTTACTCATCTCTGTGCTTCTGAAACACATAAAACATAGTAAGAGTTCAGTGAAAATTTGTTTAATTGAGTGACAAATTATGTTGTTACAACAATATCCCAACTGTGAAGCTTCACCTCATACAAATAAAATGGAAATTATTCCATACTAAGTAGTGGACCATGTTCAGAAAGTATTCTACTTAGCATATTAGTAACCATCAGTAATCTAAGGGCCTGGGATACCCAAGAATTTCACATCCACAATGAAAGGTTGATTACTCGCCTCCTTAACTTCTTTCAGAAGCTCAAGAACACAAGTGAAATCCGGAGGAGTTGTCAATAACTGCTCTTTCAGATGGTCCCAAAAAGCATTGTACATTGTCTCCACAAAGCTGCCTTCCAAACTGTGAGAAAGTTAAATGAGTAAATTGCTCTTTACCGAGGGAATTGATAGAGGATAATAATCTCCCAAACAACATTTAAAAATAACAGAATACCATTAAATTGGCAGGCCAGGAGGAGCTATGCTTAGACTTGAGAAGGGCTGAAATAACCGGTTAGTCTCAGATGAAAAAGCATTGGCCAAACCCTTTCATAAGTGCATCTCCTGGTTCCAGAGAAGCTCTACCATGAACTAAGGGTTGAGACACTAATTTTAACTACAGTTGTGGATCTAGCCTAGATGTGTGACTTAGTTTCCATCTCCATAGATTAAAATATTTGAACTAGATGATCTTTTTCCTTTAGGCCCAGAATCCCTAAAGTGACAAAATTATCAAAGTGTTTAAGGTGGTAAATAAGGAATACTATAAAATATAAATTCTGGCAAATTTACTCATTTAACTACTAATAAACCATCAGAATCATTTAATTTATACTTACTGAATGACTCTTATTTATGTATTGTGATATCAATGTAATTAAGAGGAACTGAATTAAAGCCTAATTTTAGAGAGGCATTATTCATCAATGAGGTTCTGAACCCGATTCACAAAATTTTTATTAAGCAGATTACAAAGCAGTAATAGTCCCTGAAATTTTTTATACCAAGATGAGTGGGGAATACAACTTTTAGAAAGTAATCTGTTCATCTATACTTGTTTTATCTTTAAACAGTTAAAAGTTAACTGCACAGAGCTAACTCACTCTATGTTTCTTTATTTACTGGGATTCCAAAATGAACATTTCAACAATAACTGCATTGGTTTATTCCCTGTTTAAATATAATGGCATGCTTTGGCCCTTTAAAATTAATTATTACTCCAATTACTCTTCTTTTTGTTGGTACCATTTAAGACATACTTAAACACTGAAGTTAATAAAATGCTTCACACATGATCAAGTCATTTTTGCTATCTACCTAGTGAAGAATAGTAAAATAGAAAACTGGAAGAGTCTGTACCTGTTTGGAGATAAAACATTCTTTTCCACATAGAAGTCTTGGTTTATGATGATTTCATGAGCAGTGCTTAGCTCAGAGACTTCATCAGTTTCTGATCTACCTGTGACTAAATGTGCTTCAGGTTGGTTCACTGGGGAAAAAGAAGAAAAAAAACATGACTGTCATCAACAGGAAATCCATACAGGTACAATTTCTACTTTATTCAGAAATTTACTTAGCTAAGTAAGGCTCCCAAATTTAAATTCGTCAAACAAATCTTATACAGACACACTCCATCATTTTAGTATTTGAAGTTTTCTGAACTCTTTGCCTTCAACAGCACAGGAAACTCAGAGAAGTCAAGCTTAGGGAGAAGTAAGTTTATTGTAAATAGAAAGTGAAACTTATTTCAAAACCTTATTACAAGGTCAAAATAATTAATCAAAACACACACAAAAATAAGTTGTGTTTTATAAAATAAATGTTTATATAAAATATATTGCCTTCTCACTATCCTCTTCCTATCTCTGAGGTTACACACAAAATAAGAACTAAAGTCTCCTTATCGATAACACCATAAAACTTACTAAATGGTTCTGATTTGAATCATTAAACTAAAGTAGTGGTCTCCAGCTCTAGAGATTCAACAGACCAATAAAAAACTAAGTCACTGACAAGAATTTGTCAATTTTTATTGATCCACATACAAATATTAAGGCAAACAAGCAAAAACCTCAACTTATCATCTTTTAAATGATCATGTCATAAAATGAAAGCATATTTTAACATCCCCAAAACATAAAGAAGATACATTCAGCACTAAGAGTAGCCCTCTAAATGGAAGAAATTTAACTTTATTTTTTAAATGTATTATGACATCTTTATTGTGTTATTTCATTCAATATTGGTTAAGAACTATGTCACAAACCAGCATTGAAATTTGTGAACCAAAATTCTAAGTTAATTATAGAGACTACTTATTTACAGCAGTTATACATAGTAAGTGTACATACTAATTACTTATTACTTGGCATCTTTGCTATATAAAATAAAACATGTAATTAAATGATCTTCTCACCATTTTCAATGTAACTTCATAATGTGTTCAAAGAGAACTACTTGTTTCCAGGATATAAGAGGACTCACATAAACTCACTCTAAAAAGATTACCTACTTATGTGCATTTATTTTCCATTAAAATTATTTTTTAGGGCCAGCAGGTAGCGTAGTGGTTAAGACGCTGGACTCCTACACACTGACCATGGTTTGAGTCCTAGACACGGTGACTTGAAACTCACACTGGGCCTATGTGCATGTGTGTCCAAAATCCCAAGAGGAAAATGGAGAAGGGATTGCAGTGTGGCCATCCCTCTCCAAAGAGGAAAATGGAGAAGGAATTGCAGTGTGGCCATCCCTCGTGGGGATGGGGAGGGTGTCTCCTTTCTCTTTCTCTATCTCTCTGTCTCCAGCAAGCACACATGCCCTATAGCAAAAATCTCTAAATAAAAAAAAAAAATCTTTCAACAAAAATCTCATCAACAGACATTTCCTTTCTATCCTCACTAAAAAGCTACATATGTTAAAATACACTAATCAATTCATTAATACTTTACTTTATTATTAATATTTATTTGAAAGGCACTATGAACTAAGAATTATGCCACTTTGTTGACTAACAGTGACCCCAATTGGCCAGCAGAGAAATATATTTGATCCAATTTAATATCATCATGGCTTCCAATTTTTTCCCCCACTTCAGCCTTAAGAGTTTAGACCAGGGGCCAGTAGATGGTGTCAGAGTTACATAGCTGGACTCCAACATGGCCACCTGCAATTCAAGTCCCAGACCTGGTAGCTTGAAAATCACACCGGGCACATGTGCGTATGTGCCTAATATGCCACGAAGAGACTGGATTGTGGCATGGCCATCTCTCCTAGGCGATGATTTCTCATTTTCCCTCTCACTGTCTCTATCTCTCTCTCTCTCCAGTAAGCACATGTGCCCTAAGGCAAAACCTCTTAAAAAAAAACAGAGTTTACATCAAGTTGCTACATTAGGCAAGTTCTGCAGATTAATATTTGGTTAAATTCATGAGAGGTTATAAAAGAACTGTAATAAGAATTCCTGTGAGGTTGAACTAGTCAAACCAAAATTTTAACTGCCTAACATAAGGTATTAAAAACACCTAATATCCCAATGTTTACACAATAATCATTGCTATTATTACAGGTCTAAAAAATTTTACACCACAGTAGTGATAATTCTTTTTTTTTAAGAATTATTTATTGGGACCAGCAGTTAGCGTAATGGCTATGTCGCTGGACTCCCATGTAGTTGACCACGGTTCGAGTCCCGAACCCGGTGGCTTAAACTCACACTGGTGCGTGTGTGCCCAAGATCCCGAGAGGAGATTGGAGGAGAAGGGATTGCAGCGTGGCCATCCCCCCTGGGGGGTGGTTTCTCGTTTTCTGTCTCTCTGTCTGTCTGGTGAGCGCATGCGCCCTATAGCAAAAACCGCTCCAAAAAAAGAAAGAAAAAGAATTATTTATTTATTTAATTTCACTTGTTATTATTAATTTGACCAGAGAGAGATGGAAAGAGAGAGAAAGGGAAAAGGAGAAAGGAAGCCACCAGGCCTGGGACTCGAACCACAGTCGGCCATGTGGGAATCCAGTGCCTTTAACCACCACCCACCTGTCAGTAGAGTAGTGATAATTCTTATGTCAACAAGGCATCCCTGGAAAAGGGCACAGCACAACTACAGCACCAGATAATTTGGATTATTTCTGATCTGTCTTAGATCTACCACTTATATTCTACAAAATCAAAACACAAGAATGGTATTTCCCAAACTTTGTTGATCTATTTCTCTAAAGCCCAAATCCTTTAAGTTTACTTGCCTGTCAGGAGCTTAGGCCTTGTATGTAAAGATAAGAAGAGTAAAAAGACAAGGGAAAACATCATCCAAGAGAAGACTAGCAGAAAGATGAGGACAGCAAGATGCAAGGTTGCAAGAGCTTTCTGAGTCGCTTCAAAGGACCTGAGACACCATCTACCTACTCCTTTAACCAAACTGTTATCAAGCACAACCCAAGGAAGTGATACCATTACTCTAGACCTACCAGGAGAGTGGTCATCTAAACACAGACTCGTGTTATCCTTGTTCTGCTCTGGTGTTTCAGGTTTATTTACCCCACTCTCTGCTTCACTGGGACCATTCTGGAGTACAGTTTCTTTGATCAACGGCATCTTGATGTTACCTGGAAACTGGGAATAGAAGAAGAGGCAAAGTGGGCTAGCCTGATGGTGTGGTGGTTAAGATAGCTAGATCCCACATGGATGACTTCCTGGTTTGAGTCCTGGACCCAGAAGCCTGAAAATCACAATGGGTATGTGTGCAACGGTGCCCAAAATCCCAAGAAGAGAATGCAAGTTAATCTGAGATAGCAGTGTGGCCATAGGGTGCTTTCTCACTTTCTCCCTGATGAGTAGATACACCCTATAGTAAGTTAAAAGAAAAAAATAAATAAAGGAAAGATAATCTGTATAATATCTGGCTCTGACCCAGGGGCAAGGGAGAAGGGGGTCCCTTCAATTTCCATTGTGTGCCCTGGTGACTGAACTTGTTACTCTCAGTTGAGGAGATTAGCTGGGGTTAGGAACATGGACTTCAAGGGCCTCTCAGAGGAACTAATGTAGTCTTCAATCAGCCCTTGGGGGAAGGAGAACTTCATACTGGTGGGACTGCCTTTAGTAAAATCAAAGTTGTTGCACGTTGGACAAACAAAACCAAAACAAGGCCCAGAGACAGACAAACACTCATGAGAAGGAAGACATACTGCACATTACAGGAAAAGCTTGGAAAGGAATCTTCTTTGACTCTGGCTACCTTTACCCAGCATACTTCTTCCTCATTAACTTCCTTCCATATCTAACAGAAGAGGGCTGGACTCGGGATGGGTACCGCCCCCCCTCCTATCCTCCACACCCACATAGATGCCTCACCTCTTACTTGTCCTTGACCCAGTGCCCAACTAAACAAGCCTCTTTGCCTCCTCATCCTGGTGCTGGGATGTACCATGTCTGCCAGGGCGAGAGGGGAGATCATCAGTTAGGGGTTGGGCTGAACCATTGAGATGATAAAGTCTACCTGAAGTGCACCCCTACCCAAGACATTAGGTGGGAAAGCCCCAATTACGAAAACAAAGGGCGACCTTTATCTGGGCAACCAGGCGGGGTCACGTACCCAGGGTGCCTTGGAAACCAAAAGGGCCTGAAAGGTAAGCAGGATCACACCACTGGGTGATGAGGTTGGGGTGCAAGTTTGGCGCGCGGTGGAGGGGAGCCCCTTTGAGGAGGCTTCAGGTTTGTACTGTCCCTCACAGGCTTGAATCCCCTCTGGAGCTTGGAATTAATATCAAGTCATGTTACTTTTCCATAGGTGAGGAAGTGCTCAAAGTTTTTATCCCCGTTCTCCTAGAAAAAAAAATACCATTTAAATAGCAACTTAAGAAGAGAAAGGAGCATTTTTAATTTGTTTCACTTCTAGCTGTTCGTATTGCTGTATAAATGAAGAACCAACAGGGTTACAAAATTCCAGGATTCTGGTTTGTTTTTTTTTTTTTTCCTTTTATATAAGTCAATCCTCCACACAAGATGAAGGAGAGACAGATGAACTGTTAAAACTCTCATTGTACAAATATGGAAATGAATAATAATTTTAAAGGGCTGATCATAGAAGCTGTGTGGTGAGGGGGAAAAAGGCCATAAACCTGAGAGGGACCCTAGGTTTTGGTTTGGATTCTTCCAACTGAATGAATTCTTGTCATAGTCTTCATTACAATCCAATTGTGAGCCCTGGAGCTCATCCATAAAATGAGAATGCTGGAATAGACAACTCTGAGTGCTATTGTGTTGTTCACTCCTTACTCCTAGTCTGTACGGTGATGTGAGAACCCTGAGTTGGCTTGCTTCTAGTTTTGGGGGAGGAAAAAAAAATATATATATAGTAAAAAGTTTCCACACTATACCATTTCATCTCTTCATCTCTCTCCTTTACCCTCGCTTAAATTATTAACACATTAACTTTATTGCCATAAAACAAGACCGTACTGAGACCAGCAGATGGCATAATGGTTACATCGCTGGACTCTTGGATAGTTGACCACGGTTGGAGTTCCGGCCCCGGACTTAAAACTCAAAACTCATGCCAGCAGCATGTGCGTGCGTGGCCATGGGGAGGGGAGGGATTTCTTCCTTTGTTTCTGACTCTATCTCTCCGGCAAGCATACATGCCCTATATCAAGTCTCTCTCTCTCAAAAAAAAAAAAAAAAAAAATCATATTTTTGACCAAATTCTCATCACCTTCTTTGTCTTGTTCGTGACAACAGTAGAGCGTGGGTGTCTTACATATATGCAGTTTGGTTATAAGGAAGAGCCCCAAGAACTTTCCAGCCTAAAGAAAGTTCACCCTACTCTTCAGGCATAGGATGATATAAAGTTGGGTAATAAAGTTACTGTTTATCTGAAGAGTTATGCGGATTCTGAATCCCCTCCTCCTCTCTTGGTATTTGCCTCAGTAATGGAAGCTTTGAGACAAATTGCTCTCACACCAAACTCAGGAGAAATGTTTAAATATATTTTACTTGCTATGAACATCAAATTTTACATTTATAAGACAACTGTTTCACTATACCAGAAATTGATTTTTTTTTTTTTTTGGAGAGGTTTTTGCTATAGGGCACGTGCGCTCGCCAGACAGACAGAGAGAGACAGAGAGATAGAAAGCGAGAAATCACCCCCCAGGGGGGATGGCCACGCCGCAATCCCTTCTCCTCCATTCTCTTGGGATCTTGGGCACGCACGCACACGCGCCCGGCGTGAGTTTAAGCCGCCGGGTCCGGGACTCGAACCGCGGTCGACTACGTGGGAGTCCAGCGACATAGCCATTACGCTAACTGCTGGTCCCCAGAAATTGATTTTTCATGTTAAAAATGACAGTTCTATTTGGCTTATTCTCGAGAAATTTTTCCAGAATGACACCAAGTCATTTTTTCACAAAAAAGGACATGGTTTAAAAGACAAAGTCTCCCCAGTGGTGATTATTGAAATTCTTTGCATACTTAATTCAAATAAGTTAAACAGTCTATTTAAGAATCTTTCAATATCAAAATGCCCTGGGAGACTTAATGGCGGGAAGCATAGAAGTGTATGAGTAATAGAGGTGGGGAAGTAGATGAAAATGGACAACTATATTTTTCCTAGGGTTGATACTATATTTAATCATCTTTATCATCAATAATTTTCAAGAACCCATTAGACAAAAGTTATAAATGGGGAAGAATAGAAAGATGAAGTGGAAAAAATATGCTCTTTTCCCCTCTAAGTCTTAGTTAATAATAACTGATTTTATGTAATTACATGTAAAACTCTCTTACATTCAAAATTCATATGCTCTATATACAACACTACCTGTACAATAGGTAAGAGAGATATTACTTTGGACCTGTTTAATAGATGAACAAACTGGGGATAGGAGAGATTAGGTAACTTGCTAAAGATCACACAGCAGGGAACCAACAGTTAGTGTAATGGCTATGTCGTTGGACTCCCACGTAGTCAACCGCGGTTCACGTCCCGGACCCGGTGGCTTAAAACTCACGCCGGGTGCGTGTGCGTGTGTGCCCAGGATCCCGAGAGGAGAATGGAGGAGAAGGGATTGCAGTGTGACCATCCCCCCTGGGGGGTGATTTCTCGCTTTCTGTCTCTATGTCTCTCTCTGTCTGGCGAGCGCACATGCCCTATAGCGAAAACCTCTCCAAAAAAAAAAAAAAAAAAAAAAAAAGATCACACAGCAAACAAGGATGATAAGTCTTGAACACAGATCTTCTGATTTTTACTGTTTTTTTCAGACACTACCTTGTCTCTATGGCTAAGACATTGTGTACCAAAATTTAGAAAAATCTAATTTGCAATGGAGTGCTAAGTACCAGAAGTTGGTTATATACAAGTATGATACTGAAAGCAGGCCAGGAGGAGGGCAAAATATCCCAGGTGTTTCAAATCAAATACTAACCCAGCTTTGTTATAACCAAGGCTTTAAGAAAAGTTATGCCAGAACTGGCAGGTGGCATGGTGGTTAGGGACACTGGAGTCCCACATGGCTGACTGTGGTTTGAATCCCAGACCTTACAGCTTGCTTTCTTGCTTTTTAACTTCCTTTCTCTCCCTCTCCCTCCACCCCCTCGCCTCATTCTGGTCAAATTAAAATAAATAAATAAAGTTAAATAAAAGTATTATTTAAGGAAAAAAGTTATGCAGTATTACTTGGGCTTTTAAGGTGATGCAGTCTCTGACTGACTGACAGGCTCAGCATTCAACCTTAAGATGCTCTAAACTTTCGTAATGGGTAATATGGTATTTATCAGATATATTCCATTATTGCACAGGACAGCCCTTTCTTGGTAAAACAATATTCTACAACAATGTATATAACAGAGAAGGTAAATATTTTTTTCATTCTATCCCAAGAGCAGATGAAAAATTCCTAATCTCAAAAGTGGGGCCCAAAGCGTTCCTTTCTATATAATATTTTGTTAACTAGCAATAATATATCTGTTTCTTTTCATATAAATACAGCTGTGAATCTATAAGTAAAAATTCTTGCCCCCCCCCCCCCGCCAGAGGACTATATATACTTTTTGGCTTTCTTTGTTCCTTGGCACACTTTTAGTTACACATTTTGGATATACATACAACAGTTTGCAAAGCTATTTAAGAGAATTTCAAGCCTACAGCAGGGAATATTTACCCTTTTTATGTGCTTTAACCCAACATCGATACTATAATCTATTATCATCTGTTAAATACCATTTCATGTATACTACTACAAATAGGAAAATTACTTAAATTTTATGCACAAGGATATAAAAAGGAACAATTAAAAAGAGAAGTATTTTAAGATGGTGATAAGCAATTCAGAACCACAGACTTTGAGAAGTATACTAGATAAGAATAATCTAGTTAAAATATAAGAAAATCTCAACATTTCATTTTACAACAGATTTGAGACTCAGAAAGCTTAAATGACTAACATAAGGCTACATTAGTTTATGGAAAAGACAAGACTAGAACCCATATCTCAGGCTGTTTATTCAACAATAAGAGAGCTATGCAAGAGCAAAAACTGATCGTTTAAGCATTTAACATTTGCTAAATGATAGACTATAGAATGAAAAGCAGTAGGAGATGAAGTTAAATAGGACCCAAGATTGCAATACTTCATAGTGTAGTGGAAGATGAACAGTTAACTAAAGTGACAGGATCATGTAAATACAGGGTGGTTCCTTTAAATAAAACCACTCAGAATCATAAACATAATTGTTTCATCACTATCTCTTTTACAGTACTACCCATGAAACTACACATCAACATTATTTACTTTTATCTTTCTTTTTTAAGATTATTTCATGTTCTCATGAGAAACAGACACAGAGAAAGAGAATGACAAATACCCTCAACCATCTCATTCTGAAACCTAACCCCAAGTGTTTCCCAGGCAGCCAGGATCACAGGAACATGTGTGGCCCTTGAGTGTACAAGTTGACCCAGAAACCAAACCCCAGTCTTCCATGTGGCTTCTAGCATTGCTGAGCATTGAGCTACTACATTGCCACCACACTGAGCCTACTTTTGTCTTTTAACAGGTATATTTTCTTCAAAGAAGTCAAGAGGAGTATGAGAAGGTTCTAGGTAGTCTGGGGCAGCCTGGAAGTGAAGATTTAACACTAAAAGTGAAGTACAATAGACAGAAAAACCATTAGAAATCTTTGAGAAAGGCGTTTCAAAGGACTGGAAGATGAAGCTCCTGGCAGTGACATTTAGTGTCTACTTCTCTATTCATTATCTCACTCCATTTTTTTCCCAGCAATACTAGAATTTCTTTAATTTTTCCCATTCCAAACAGGCCATGTTCCTTCCCACCTCAGGGTTTTAAACATGCTGTTTTTTTTTTTTTTTTTTTTTTTTTCTTTTCTTTCTCTGGTTCTTTCATCTTTCCTAGCTTCCCTTCTCCAGACTGACTCCTCATTGTTCAAGTCTCAACTTCCAAACCCTGAATTCCTCAGAGACCCTCTATGGCCCTCCAATCTAAACAAGAGTTCCCTGTTAGCCTTTCTCTTAATATTAATTATGTACTTTTAAATTTTTATTTTATTTTTAATTTTGCTCTAGAGGGTGTGTGCTCACCACAGACAGTGAGAGGGAAAGTGAGAAATCCCCCCCCCCCCTTGGGGATGGCCATACTACAATCCCTTCTCCTCTTAAGATTTGGGGAAAGCACACATGCCTGGCATGTTCCTTAAGTTGCCACTCATAACACGAAGTCAGCCATGTGGGACCTAGCTGTTAGACCGACTGGCGCTATGTCGGGCCACTTAAAGTCCGGTCAGTTTACGACAGCCCTAAACAACCATAACAGTTGGTTTTTGATGTAAAGCACAAGAGGTTTTATTGTTGGCATGCCAGGGCCTTATTTACAGTCTTGTTAGACTTGCGAGCAGAAGCCCCCAGTAAGGGAGCCTTTGGCATTATAAAGTCTGGGAAGGGGGGTTTGGGGGTCTGGAATGAGGAAGTTAGATGAGGGGCTTTTTATAGTTTGGGTTGTAGTGGCCTTAAAACTGCTAACCGCTTATAAAAACATTTTATAAAACTACTTGCAAGATTATTTTGCAAACTGCTCATAAGAACATTTTGTAGAGGTGGTAATAAAGTTAGCAAGATTAGTTTAGGATTATAATAAAGTTAGCTTAAGGAGGAAGAGTATTTGGTAGGGGGTTTTGGGTTGTTTATTATAAAGATTGCTCAAGCTCTTGTATAGAAGTAGAAAAAGTAAAAAGTTAAGTTTTAACAAAGTATAAACTAGATGGCGGATTTTTTATTTTAATATTTTTTTATTTTTTGTTTTGAGAGGATTTTAATCATAAAATCTAAGTATTAAAATATGTCTCTTGTTGTTGTAGGGCTTGATATTGTTGCCGAAGTATGAGAACGTGAACAGTATTAACACGTTTTCTGATGAAAGAAACTAAACGGTTTAAGATGCAGGGCCCGAAGGTCAGGATGAGGAGGAGTATTATTAAAGGGCCAAGCAATGTAGAAATTAGGGTGGTAAGTCATGGGGAGTGGCTATATTAGTTTTTAAACTATTTTTGTTGAGACTTTTGGTCCCTGTGTCTGGAGTCTAGCCGTTTTTTAAGCTTAGACATTGAGTCTAGTATAACTTTAGAGTGGTCAGTATAGAAACAGCATTGTTTATTTAAAGCAGCACATAAGTCTTTTTTTTTTAGAATAAGAGATTTAGGCCCTGCCTATTTTGTAAAACTACTTTAAAAAGAGAGGTTAGAGATTTTTGGAGTTTAGTAATAGAGCCTTTTATGGCCTGTAAGTCATTATTTATGGCTTTTTGAAGACTCTAAATATTGGGGAGTCTGGATAAGGGCAGTTGTACTTGTACTAATTTTAGCAGAAATTTTGATATTTAATAAGATTGCCAAGGTTATAGAAATAGGTTTTTTTTTTTTTTTTTTGTCTGTAATGGGCATGGTTAAATAGAGTTTTAAAATTGTTTGAGTTATAGTAGAGGATTTGTGGGAGGATTTGCACTAGAACACAGTAGTCAGTTTTAGGATTAAATACTGAAGTATGTATGTAAGGGGTTAAACTAGTGTTATAAGCCCACTAATGCCCGAGAGGAGGGACTAAGTAAGCATTTGCTGGGTGTGTAGTGGAAGAAGTTATATTGTAAAGGGCCAGTAGGTTTGAAGGGATTTTGCCTAGACATGTGCCTTGTCTGGAGACTGAAGTTAAGGTAAGGGTTGTGTTTTAGTTATAGTGATGGGAGGAAGGAGATGTGGTGTAATTTTTTGAGAGGGCAATGCCCTCATAATAAGGGGGGCTGGAAGTTAAGCACAACTAATAGGAATTAGTTAAATTTGGGCTGGAAGAGTTTAGAGCCAGAAAGGCACTTTGTAGGAGGTTAAAGAGATTTTGTCTAGTTATGGGAGGGGGCTGAGTAGAGAAAGAGGAGGGGGTTGTTGGAAGGGGAAAGAGTTTACTTGTGGGCAAGGAGGGCTGGGCAGGGGTAGTAGTCTTTTGTATTGATTGTGTGGAGGAATGGGTATGAACGGCCAATGGGGATGACAGTGAGGGAGGGCGGGCAGGTAAGAGATTTTGGGCTTTGTCGGGTTTTATATGAAATTTTTGACTAGAGAGAATAGGGTTTGGACTGACTGGCCTGGGAGGCAAAGGGAGGATTTGAAGTTTTATGGTGAAAATGAGTCCTGGGTGGTTTGCCATTGGCCCCCTATATAGACGGAGTCTTTACATTTTTTTTTTAGTCTAGTTTTGGTGGTTTTTTTTTTGTGTGGTAAAGGATATTTTTAAAGGGTTATACTAAGTATAAATACAGAGATTTATAGAGGTTTGATTAAAGAGAACGGTAATGGAATTTTAGGGAGAGGAGGGTTTTTAATTGGCATTACCGGAAGTTTTATATTTTTAAGATTTATAGAAAAAGTAGTTTAGCCCCCCACATTTTTGAGCATTATTTTTGGACCGGTCATTTTTAGGGCAAATATAAAAAGTATTTTTATGTAATGTCATTTGGTCTTTAAGAAATTTATATTTTGGTCTACGGTGGACTTCCCAGAGATTTGAGAAAGAGACTTTTTGAACTGCTTTAGGCCTTTGTACTGAGTGAGTGGGGATGTCCCAGGTATTTAATTTAGTAATAAGAGCACAGAAATTGGGGTATAGGGTAGGCCACTAAGTCCAGGGAGGCTTTTGGCTGGTAATTGACTAGGCCATTTTTCCCGTCTGGGAAATGACCTGCCAGGTCAGGAGTTGGGGCGCATGGGAGTTGTAGTTATTTATTAGGGGAAGTACAGTCAGTAGGAGGAGCAGAATGTTTTTGGCGAATGCGGAGTTTGAGGGGGTTGTCCTGCTTTTTTAATGTCTAGGTGGCATTTGATGGAGGAGCAGGTTTGGCATGAGACGCATGGATTTAAGCGGCGATGCCATTGACTTTTATTGTTGTGGGGGTGGTCAGTAATATTAGGTAGGGTTTTTTTTAGTGTGGCTCTAGGTTTGTTGTACGATGTTGCCGGACGTATACAGAGTCTCTGACCTGGAATTGATGAGGCACTTGAGTTTTTTTTGGTTTATAATTTTTAGTGAGTTGACTCTAGATTTTTTTTTTTGTATTGTTTTAAGGGCCTTTAGCCTGGTGTAGAGGGATTGAGAAAGGTGAGAACTGGAGAGAGGAAAAATTATAGCCGTTAATGGGGGCGGGGCCCCATACAGAAGTTTAAAAGGGGTTAAGTTATAGGGTTTGGGGGTGTTCTGTACACGGAACAGGGAGAAAGGAAGGAGGACTGTCTAGTCTTGTATGCCAGTCTTTAAGGTCAATTTAGTCATGGCCTTTTTTAAGGTTTTATTTATACGCTCTACTTGTTTTGAATTTTGGGGTTTATAGGCATAGTGTAATTTTTAATTGGACTCTAGGATTTTGGCCAGTCTTTGACTGATTTGGGCAATGAAGGCAGGGCCATTGTTAGAGCCGATAACGAGCGGCACACTAAACTTGGGGAAGATTTTTTTTAGAATTATTTTGACTATAACTTGTGCAGTCTTTTTTTTTTTTTTGTAGGGAAGGCCTTAATTTATTTAGAAAAGGTGTTTATTAGTACTAATAAATATTTAAGACTATATTTGCCCGGTTTTATTTTGGTGAAGTCTATTTTTTAGTGGCTTTTTGGGCGATTTTTTTGGAGCCGTTTTCCCGGTGGTATTGCGTTTGGGCAAGTATTGACTAATTGACAAGGTTTACAGGTTTTTATTGTCATTTTGGCCAATTTGTGTAGGTTTAAGATGTGAAATGAGGATTGCCGGACGGACGTTGTCAGATGTTTTAAGTCTAGATGGGTTAATTTATGGAGTTGTTTGAGAAAAGCTATAGCTTGTTTTAGGGGAAGGATGTTTTTTTTATTTAAAGTTTTTTGGATTTCCTCAGGAGTCATTGAGTGAGGGCCCAGTTTGTTAATTTTTAGTATATTTTGTTTTGTATAAGTAAAAGTTTGAGCTGGAGTTTTTTTATTTTGGGCTGTTGTTGATTGAACTGGCAATATGTTAAGTCTTTGGGCGGCGCGTTTAGCTGCCTGGTCAGCCTGCCGGTTTTTTTTTGCTACTTGGGTGCTCTCTTTTTGGTGTTTTAGATAGTGGATAATGGCCACTCGTTTGGGGAGATGTACAGTTTTTATTAGATTTAAAATTTGTTTTTTGTATTTTATGTTTTTGTCTGCTGAGGTTAATAAGCCCTTGTGGCTATAGATAGCCCTATGAATGTGTGCGGTAGTGAAAGCGTACTGACTGTCTGTGTAAATATTGATAGTCTTTTTTTTTAGCTAGGCGTAGGGCTTGTGTTAAGGCTATAAGTTTAGCCTTTTGAGCAGAAGTTTTTTTAGGCAAATTGTTTATTTAGATGATTTGTTTGTCGTCTATTATTGCTGTCCTTGCTATTTTTTTACTTTTGATGAGATAGCTGTTCTTATTTGTGTACTAAGTTAATTGGGCATTTGGCAAAGGCTGGTCTTGGAGGTCTTGTTGAATTTTAGTCGTTTTTGTTAGGATTTTTTGGCAGGTGTGGGTGACTGTTTTTGAAGTTGAAGTGTCGGGCAGTAGTGTGGTTGGGTTAAGAATGGCTGGCGGTCTGAATTGGACTCTGTCCTTGTCTAATAAAAGGCTCTGGTAGTGGGTCATGCGAGCATTAGAAAGCCATTGGTCAGGAGGTTGCCGAACTACGCTTTTTAGAGCATGAGGTGTAATGACTGACAACTTTTGTCCTATAGTTAACTTGTCAGAGTCTTTTATTAGAGTTGTCATTACCGCAATAGATTTTAGACAAGCTGGCCATTTTTTAGCCATTGGATTTAACTTTTTGGAAAGATAAGCCATTGGTCTTTTTTAGGGTTTTAGGGGCTGTGTGAGCACTCTTTGAGCTATTTTTTTTTTTTTGTTTATTTATATATAGAGTGAAGGGTTTTGTTATATTTGGTAATGTTAAGGCTGGGGCCGATAGCAAGGCCTTTTTAATGTTGTCTAAAGCCCGCTGGTGCTTAGGGCCCCAGTCAAAGGGGACTTTTTTTTTTGTTAATGGATAGAGAGGTGTGGCTAGGGTGGCAAACTCTGGAATTTATAGACGGCAAAACCCAGCTGTTTTTAGGAATTTTTGTACTTGACGAGCCGTATGAGGAACTGGGATTTGGGTTATGGTTTGTTTTTTGGCCTCTGTTAGGTATTTTTTTTTTCCTTTTAGGGTATAGCCTAGATAAGTTACCTCTTTTTTGTAGATTTGGGCCTTTTTGGCTGAGGCTCGATACCCCAGGCGGGCCAGTTTTTTAAGTAGGAGTTTTGTGCTGTGTTGGCAGGTTGTCTCCGTAGTTTTTGTAAGCAGTAGGTCATTTATATATTGGAGAAGAGTTATTTTGGGGTGGCTGGCTTTAAAGTGGGCAAGGTCTTGGTGAAGGGCCTTGTCAAAGATAGTTGGCGAATGCTGGAAGTCTTGAGGGAGCCGCGTTTATGTCAACTGTCCCGTAATTTTAGAGTCAGGATTTTTTTATTTGAAAGTAAAGATGTTTTGGCTGGAAGGGTGTAGTCTTAAACAGAAGAAAGCATTTTTTAAGTCTAAAACGGTGTATTAATTATGGTTGGGAGGGAGGGAACTAAGCAAATTATATGGATTAGGCACGGTAGGATGAATATTTTGGACTTGACGGTTGACTTTTCGTAAGTCCTGTACAGGGCGATAGTTATTGGTGCCAGGCTTTTTAATAGGCAATAAGGGCGTATTTTAGGGTGATTGGCATTTTTTAAGAATTTCTAAATTTAAAAGGCGTTGGATATGGGGTTTGATGTCCTTTTTGGCTTTTTTGGTTATAGGGTATTGGCACACTGTTATTGGAACTGAAGTTGCTTTTAGTTTTATTATTATTGGGGGTCTGTTAATTGCCAAGCCCATTTTAGCTGTTTTAGCCCATGTTTTTGGATGTTTTTGTAATTAAATTTGGAGGGGGGCCACATTATTGTGTGGGTCCTTATAAAGCTGGTGTTTATTATTTAGGCGCATGGTCAGGATTAAAGTTTGTGTATTATGTGAGACTTTTGGCCTTTTTGGAGTAAAGTTGATTTGGGCCCCCATTTTAGTGAGTAAGTTTTTTTTAAGTAAAGGAGTCGGACATTTAGGGATTACTAAGAAAGAGTGGGTTACTTGTCTTTTTTTTAAGTCTATAGTTTTTTTGGTAGTTTATTGATATTGTTGATGTCTTGTGGCCCCCATGACCCAGGATTTTTTGTTCCTTAAGTTGCCACTCATAACACGAAGTCAGCCATGTGGGACCTAGCCACCTTAACTTCCACACTACCTACGGCCCCTATATTATATACTTTTTAAAAATAGAAATTGCCAGTTTGTAGTTATATATGGTTTGCATAATTACTATTTACTTAGTATTGAATTCTGCCATGAGACTAAGATTTCTGAAGGCAGAGGCCATGCACATGTTGTTCTTCACTGTGTCTAGACTGCAGATACTCAATAAATTACTTATGGAAGGAATTACTATGCATGAAAACCCTAACCCCACAGGAAAACAGCAGTAATGGAAGAATGACATAAAATGGGACAACCTCCCCTGCATAACTTGCTGGACCCATTTTAGTCACCAGAGCCAGACTCTCTTTGTCTCATAAACACATTTCTTATTTGTCTCTCTTTCATTCTTGGCTTCCAGTATGACACTGAATATACAAAAAGACAATGGCCAGATCATATGTAAAAAATAGAAAGTTGATCTACACCTTCCCAGGAAAACAATCTCCTTATTGACATAAACAGACAGGACTCTAGATTGCTCTCTCTAGTAACAATTCAAGAAGCTAAATAATAACTTATGTAATAATTGGCCTTAAATGACCAGGACTTGATTTATAACTGATGTTTTCCCTAATATTTGCCCCCATTTCCACCTAAGGACCAACCAGAGCAAACCAAATGTAAACCCCTAAGGAACCACATAGGATATTCCACTTCTAGTTAGCCCACCTACAACTTTCCTATGCCAACAGCTTCCAATAAGAGCATACTTAAGTTTTTCTCTTTTTCCCCAATATGAAACTTTCCCACTCCTTTGCTTGCCTTCAAGTCTCTGCTAAAACACAAGTGATCGTGGCTCACTTCTTGCTATGGAAAGCTCTGAATGAAGTTTTTGCTTGTCCTCACTTGGTTGATCTTCATTTCTTTTCATACCATCAAGAGCCTTTTTTTTTTCTTTTTTGGGGAGGTTTTCGCCATAGGGCATGTGCACTGGCCAGACAGACAGAGAGAGACAGAGAGACAGAAAGCGAGAAATCAGGCCCCAGGGAGTATGGCCACCCCGCAATCCCTTCTCCTCCATTCTCCTCTCAGGATCCTGGGCAAGCACGCACATGTGCCTGGCGTGAGTTCAAGCCACCAGGTCCGGGACTCGAACCGCGGTCGACTACGTGGGAGTCCAGCAACGTAGCCCTTATGCTAACTGCTGGTCCCCCATCAAGAGCCTTTTAAACTGACAAAGAATAAGGTATTAGCTTGAGAAAAGAGAGAGGAAATTTTAGGTCAGGGACATAGGTTTCCACAGAACCTCAGAGACATAGGTTTTCACAGAACCACAGAGAGTGACAACAGAGAGCAGCAGTACCTCAGGAGTAACCTCTGAGGTTGCTTTGAGGAGTGGTCTGTGGGTTGAGGGGTCTCTCAATTTCATTTTCATTGATGCTCACTCTCACTCTCCCCCTTGGCTCATTTGCTTGTAAGATGGTTTAATAGACAACCTCAGCTTAAAGACACAAAAGCTGATTTTTAAAATCTTACCAAGAGGGGAGCCAGTTGACGTAATGGCTATGTCACTGGACTCCCATGTAGTCAACCATGATTTGAGTCCTGAACCCTGTGGCTTAAAGTCGTGCTGGGCACGTGTGTGTGCGTGGCCCAAGATCCTGAGAGGAGAATGGAGGAGAAGGAATTGTGGCGTGGCCATCGCCCCTGGAGGATGATTTCTCGCTTTCTGTCTCTCTGTCTCTCTCTGTCTTTCTGGTGAGCTCACGCACCCTATAGCAAAAACAATAAAATTCTTACCAAGAGGGGCTAGCAGATGGTGTAGTGGTTACATCACAGGACTCTCACATGCTCAACCACAGTTCAAGTCCCAGGCTCAGTGGTTTGAAAATCACACTAGATGTACATGTGTGTGTGTGTGTGTGTGTGTGTGCCCAAGTCCAGGAAGAGAATGGAGGAGAAGGGATTGCAGTGTGGCCATTCCCCTTGGAGGGTGATTTCTCACTTTCCCTCTCACTGCCTCTGTCTCCCTCTCCAGTGAGCACATACACCCTATGGCAAAAACCTCTTTAAAAAAAATCTTACCAAGAGCTGCAGCACCATAAAAATTGTGCCTGATACCCTAGGACATGCAACAAGTTACACACTTAAAGTGGTTTACACAAAAAACGCATGCAATTGATTTTAAATCCTGGCAGAAGTTGATAGCTTCTTTACATTTTGGATTTTGTTTTTAACTATAGGACCCCTTTTATGGGCCCCAGAATCCATCTTTACTGACATTAATTTTAAAATTACCTTTGTTTAGAGAATAAAGAAAATATACTTTCTGCAACAGGTATTATTTTCTGACATCTTGGAATTTAGGGGAATACTTATCTGAATGCCTTCATTATTATGGTAGGTTATGGGGAAAGTAAGAGCTTTGACTCAAAGTCGGCACAGGCCTTCTCTAAAAATGAGTACATCATATGCCTTAGGCTTATCTGGTGTTATTTAAATCATGTATACTTCCAGAACCCTTTAAGAAAGCTGTTTGAGGGTTAAGGCCAAAGAAACTCATCTTGCTACTTCTGTGTTACCTGAGCTAAAACTATCCATTTGTCAATGTTCTGCCTCTTTGACTACCACTCTCACAATACAATGCCATGTGTTCATACATTTACAGAGAATCCTTGCCATGGGTGCTGATATGCTTTTTCCTATCCGACAATATCATCAAATGAACCAAGACATTCACAACTTAAAGGAATTTTAAAATTAGTTCTTTAATCAAGCAAATCTATCTATCATAAAGCAAATAATCAGCCAATAATCTGTTTCCTAAAACTGAGATTTTTACATAGTATATTTTCTTAAACCAGGAACCATTTTAGATAGTGATCTGTAGATTTTCTTTTATTTTTTCAGACTTTAGTAAAAGCAAATTTATCCTAAAAAGGTAGTATGAGAAAATGTCAGTGGGAATGGCAGAGTAAAGACCTCAGAAAATTTTCTCTGGTGTAATTGTAATGAGTATAACCGCAAGATTTGTAAAATCAACTTTTTCAGAACTTTGAAAATCAACCAAAGCCTTGAAAAATATCCAAAAATACTTTATTAAAGAAAAAATGGTTGACTTTTAGAAACAACAACAATCTTTATGATATTTTAACTTGTTCTATTTCCATCCCATTTTCTTCACTGCCAAGGTTGTCATAAAACCCAATAGCCATATAATCACAATGAAAATCAACAATCGATGGAGAAGGCAGAGTTTATAGTTGCCAAAAAATATCATTGTAAGAGAAATGAGCAATTTAGTAAGTTCCTGGAAATATGTATTTTCAGGGCTTGTCTTTATTTGACCTGATTTATAGTTTACCAGTGTGAACAGTTCTTTTCACAGGGGTATTTGATTTTTTTTTAAGTGGCAATTATTTAACACAATAGCTACCTCAGGTGGCAATAGGTTTGGAACAAAAAAGAAACTGGACAAAATGCTTAAAAGGAAAAGCAAGGGTATAAGATGTTTATAAGGACTTGGAAAAGCTTGGGCAAAGACCTGAGAATCTAAGAGGCCACATGCACGTTTAGCACTGTGCATGTATGCAAGGCTGTATGTATACCTAGAAAAGACCTAAGAAAGCTCTAAGCTCTCACTTTTGTGTGACCTTGAGACTCTTGAGGAGCAAAAATTGAAGGCTATTGTATAATTGTAAACAGCCTGTATGAGCACTGAAAATGTGACCCAGCACAAATGTAATGTTCCTTGGCAAAAAGTCTGGGGAACTTACTAGTTGAAGTCTTTTAAGGAAATCTAATAATTTTCTTACCATTAAATTAACCAAACAGAAACTTCAGTGGTCACAAATGACAAA
Source organism: Tupaia tana (assembly GCA_026018925.1). NCBI lineage: Eukaryota > Metazoa > Chordata > Mammalia > Scandentia > Tupaiidae > Tupaia > Tupaia tana. Next base: position 51,347,361 of record JAKSZU010000009.1, on the reverse strand, counting down.
GAACACACTTAATAGAATTACTTAAAAAAACCAAACCCTTAAATCAGCAAACAGTAACAATAAGCACACACACACACACACACACACACACACACACAAAAAAAAAAACCACTGGAGAGAGAGAGAGAATCTGATTTCTAAGGTTCCTGTATTATGCCATTTACAATGTCCAGTTTAACGTGGACCCTCATCTTACAATACACACAAAAATAAATTCAAAATCAATTAAAGATTAAACATGAAACCATAAAACATCTAGGAAAAAACATACAAGGGATGGCCACATTTCAATCCCTTCTCCTTCATTCTCCTGTTGGGATTTTGGGCATGCATGCACATGTGCCCAGCATGAGTTGTAAGCCACCAAGTCCGGGACTCAAACCACAGTTGACTACATGGAAGTCCAGCGAAGTAACCATTATGCCATCTGCTGGTCTCACAAGTTCAACATTTTCTGTGCTCATGACTATTGCAATAGCAATCTCATTCTATCCAAAGTCATTACATGGTCCATAATTTACCCACCATATTGTATTGCAAATTATGGAGGGAAGGTAGACTCAGGGAGTGGGGAAAGATTTCAGGTTGGAATTAAACAGCCATTACATAATCCACATTGAGCACTCTATACCTATACATTGCTGAATGTTGTTCCAACATGTATAATCCCCAGTTTTACATCATATATGTTGATGACCCCATCAAGCAATGCTCTTGTCTCTACCTAATGACCACACAGTTATGTCAGCATCCTTTCCTGGCTCATTTTTTAAAATTTTTTTTTCAAATTTTATTTATTCATTCATTTATTTATTTCAATTTGACCACAGAGAGACATAGAGAGAGAGAAAGGGAAAGTGAGAAAGCAAGCCACCAGGTCTGGGACTCAAATCATAATCAGCCATGTGGGAATGTCTAGTGCCTTAACCACCATGCCACCTGCTGGCTCCCTTTCCTGGATCTTTAGAGATGTTTCCTTGCTATTTGACATGATCGAAACAAATAAAACATTCAGTGCAATTTGTAAGTTAAAAGCTTAACTATAAGTATCATTGAAACTAAAATTCCTTGAACATTGGTGGTACACATGGCACCTGTTATCTTTTTTTAATTGCCAGGGGGCATGTATATTCCCCAGGGAAAGACAGATAAATAGAGAAAGCATTCCCCAAGGGGGCATGGTCACACTGTACTCTCCTTCCATTTCTCCTTCCTATCAGGATTCTGGATGTGCACATACACATGGTGGGTATGTTTTCCAATCTGGGCCTGAGTTTCTTCACTTCCAAATGCATTTCCACCATGCAGCATGTTCTAGGTCTACTCTAGGCCCTGCCACTGAGCTCCATCTTTTTTCTTTCTCTGTAAACATAACTGCTACTGGCCTTAATGCTGTAAGTTTTACAATTAATAAACGAATTCAGGGCATTAAAATTCAATTCAAGGCATTAAAACTCAACTATTACTCAATTAATAAATTCAAGGCATTAAAACTCAAATTAATAAATGAATTCAGGGCATTAAAACTCAATTGTAGGGACCAGCAGTTGGCATAATGGCTATGTTGCTGGACTCCCATGTAGTCGACCGTGGTTCGAGTCCTGGACCCGGTGGCTTAAACTCACGCTGGGTGTATGTGCATGTATGCCCAAGATCCTGAGAGGAGAATAGAAGAGAAAGGATTGTGTCATGGCCATCCCCCCTGGGGGGGGTGATCTCTTGCTTTTTGTCTCTCTGTCTCTGTTTCTCTGGCAAGTGCACATGCCCTATAGCAAAAAACTCTCAAAAAAAAAAAAAAGAAAAGAAAACTCAGTTCTAAATTTTACAATTAATAAATGAATTCGGGGCATTAAAACTCAATTACAATTAATAAATGAATTCAGGGCATTAAAACTCAGCCCCCATGGGGTTTATCTTTAGGTCCTTTGAAATGAGCCTAATCTTGAGCCAGACTAGTGTGTAAATGCAGAGATTGCTGAATCTATCATGAATGTATAGCATCTTTATCAAATTTTCAGAGGGTGACACTGACAGGAGAGTAAATATGTTCAATGGCAGAATCAAGATCCAGAGATATGACAATGTATAAACTCGAGTACATCTAAAATACAATCAGGATGTTTCCCTTATCCATTTAACTTGAGTCCAAAGGATCTGAGAAATGTAAGCTGGAGAAAACTTGCTGGTATGGGGGCAGGCACACAACAGCTGACTTCAAATACTAGAGGGTAGTTTAACTACACTGTGTGGGTCTTGGGCCTGCAGTCCTAGTACTATTGGACAGAAGATACAAGAAAGGCAAGTTCAGGTACAATGTAAACAGCAAGTTATTGCAAGGTGATTAGTGACTTTCCCGGGCAACTGTTTAAGGCAAGGAGATAGATAAGATATTGGTGACGAACATGATTTCATCCAAGCTTCAAATCCTCTGGCTTCACTAAGCCCTATAATTATGACAACCTCACTGACACTCAATCAAAGTTGGTCCAATTACTGTTTTACTTGTGGAACTTTTTGCTATAGCAGAGAAAAACGTTTCCACTCTCTGAAATCCTAGTGGTTAAGAATGTAAACTTTTAGAAAGAGGGAGCTAATACTTTTTTTTTGAGAGGTTTTTGCTATAGGGCACGTGTGCTTGCCAGAAAGACAGAAAGAGACAGAGAGATAGAAAGCGAGAAATCACCCCCCCCCCCCCCCCGGGGGGGATGGCCTTGCCTCAATCCCTTCTCCTCCATTCTCCTCTCGGGATCTTGGGCACACACACGCGCCCGATCTGAGTTTAAGCCACTGGGTCCGGGATTCGAACCACGGTCGACTACATGACAGTTCAGCAACCTAGCCATTACGCTAACTACTGGTCCCAAGGGAACTAATACTTGAGGTTGCAAATAAATGTGAAAGCCATACTACTTTTTTTTTTTGTAGAAAAAGATCACAGCCTGTATTAATAGATCTACTGTCTGAATGGATACATACCCTAAGTGCTACCACTTTTAATTGGTGAGATTATAGGTAATTGGTTTTTATAAACGTAAAATGAAGGATCAGCATGTGGTGTAGTGGTTAAGGTGCTAGACTCCCATGTGGCCAACTGCAGTTCAAATCCCAGACCAAATGGCTTGAAACATGCTGTGTGCATGAGCATGTGTGCCCAAGATCCTGAGAGGAGAGAAGGGATTGTGGAATGGCCATCCCCCCCACCCAGGGGATGATTTCTCACCTTCTGTCTGTCTCTCCAGTAAGCACAAGCACCCTACAGCAAAAATCTCTCAAAAAATAAACAAATAAATAAAATAAAAATAAACTTAAAGTCATAAATGTGTTATTTAAGGTCAGGGATCAGAACACACCCATTTATATGTATTCCTTATTAGTCAGCTTGGGCTGTTGTAACAAAGTACCATAGACTGGGTGATGTAAACAACATAAATTTGTTCTCTCACAGTTCCAGACAAGAAGTCCCAGATCAAAATTCAGTAGGTTTAGGTTCTGCTGAAGGCTCTCTTCCTGACTTGCAGATGGCAGTGTTTTTGCTACGTCCTCAAATGGAAGAGTGATATCTGTCTCTCTCTCTCTCTCTCTCTCTCTCTCTCTTTCTCCATTTTCTCAGAATGCCACAGTCCTATCAGATCGGGGCCTGAACCTTATGACCTCATTTAACCTTATTTACCTCCTGAAGACCCTATCTCTAGGCACAGTCAAATTGGGGTTAGGGCTTCAAAATATGAGACTGTGGGGGAGGGGCACAATTCAGTTCACAACATTTGCGCTTAAGACCAAAAATATTTGATTCATAAGACAGCAAATTCTGTTTAGTACAAGACCCAGACCAGAGGTTCAGTGCTACAAGTCATTTACAGATATTAGATGAGTTTGTGTTCAATAGAAAACATGATATGCTGGGGGACCAGCAGATGGCATAATGGTTATATCGCTGGACTCACACAGTCAACTGTGGCTTGAGTCCTAAACCAGGTGGCTTAAAACTCATGCCAGGACTGTGTGCGTGCATGCCCAAAATCCTGAGAGGAGACTGGAGGAGAAGGGATTGCAGTGAGGCTATCCCTTCAGTGGGTGATTTCTTGCTTTCTGTCTCTGTCTTTCTCCGTCTCTCCTTGTCTCTTCAGCGAGTACATGCACCCTATAGCAAAAATCTCTCTTAAAAAAAGAAAAGGTGCTATGATTAGTACAGTGTGTTAGCAAGTAACACAACCAACCTTAGTTGTTCCCCTCCCATTAAGTTGAAAAACACTATCCACAAGGTAAGAGAACCCAGATTGGATTCCAGCCCTTATTTGCCTTAAGCAGACCACTTCAGACCTTTCGTTTCCAATTCCTCATTTCTGCATTAGAAAGGCTAGTCCAAAGGACCTCTTCTCCCAGGGTTCTCTGTGATTCCAAATCTAGGAAAAAGCACCTAGAATAGTGGACCTGGATAGAGAACATTTAGAATAATCCGCTAAAGAGGTTTTCCTTCAATCATTTCATTTGGCTGAAAAGGGTATCTTTGTTTATTTTTCTTTCCTTAAAAGACCACCAAGAATGAGCCATGGGAATATTAAGATAATGATTATATTTATTTTTTTCACTGCTACATTAGAAATGAAGATAAACTGTGGAAAGCTGCAAAAGCATGCAACTTCATGAAGATTATGGAGCAATGGAGGCACCCATTTAGACGGAATTAACTTATCCTGTATGTAGGATAAGGACTACATACACAAAGGTTAATCAATGGTCAGATTATTGACATCTGCCATCTGAAATATACACACTAATGGTTAATTTAGAAACAAATTTAAGGGAACATTCCCCCCCCCACCACCCTTTAGCCAGAGAGTATGGGTGAAAAGAGTCAGAAGATGCCTAAAATATCTACAAAAACATAGGATTACAAAAAATAAGTTTAAAACCAAGATATTCAGGCCAACGTTGAGATTTTCTCTTGGAAGGAGATCCCATTTTATGATGTTTGAACACACTCTTTCTCTTGCTGGATAGCTGGAGAAAACAAACACAAAAAATCATTAGGCGGGTATTTTTCTAAGTTTAAGTTCAATTTCTTCCAAAATCACTCTTTGTTAAATAGTGGGAGTCTGTCATACATGCTTTAAATTGAGAATGCCAAAGCACTAGCCACGTATCCCACAGTGGTGGATGTGTGCACGTGTATGCATGTTAATCACTTGGACATCAATTAGACTCTACATTAACAAAAGTTTTTTTCTATTTCAGAGGTAGATTTATGCTGTTGCTATTTTCGTCCATAGGTTATTCTAGCACTGAGAAGCAAATGAGGCATTTTCTTCAGATTTATTTACCTTTATGAAAATAGGAAATTATGCCTTTTCGAAAAATTCTGACTAACACTGAAACTCGCAGATAAATCTGGGATTACAAGAAGTGGCCCTCAGGTTTTCAAATATGCTTGGAATTTTTCCAGCAAGCTATAATTCTGGAGGGAAAAAAAAAAATCCCTTGAACCAAGGAGCCGTTAGTACACTCAAGATCTAAATTTGTTTTTGTGCCTTATCAGAGAAGGCCAAAACTGCATTTTGCATGATTCTTTAGGGATAAGGTTATAGATCCAAATTGTTGGATGTGAAAAAAATGTCTAATAAGCATAAAGTAGTAAAAACTAAAATTTTGTAGTGCTAAAACCAATATTCCAAGGTTGGTTTTTACTGTAGTTTTTAGTAATTTTTCAACAAGAAACTAGTTATTCTTCTATTACTACTGGGACCTATAATGCGAGAATCACATACAAAACACAAGTCAGAAGCCAACCATTTGATATTTTTAATTGTTGTGTCAAACAAATAGTTTTCTAATTATTGCTTACATTGTGGCAAACTTTACCAGAAGAGTTTATTTACTGAACCTCTCAACTTTCACCATTTGTTGTCTCCACTAAAAACCTTCATCATGACTTACTTTCCTTAGAGGGGAGTGTATTTTTTTTCTTCAGTATTAGTTTTCTTCAGTTTTGATCTGTCAAACTTCTCCACTTCTGACAAGTTTGGCTTATCACTCATCTTGACTAAAAGAAAGACCAAAAAGAATTAAAAAAAAAAAAAAAAACTTATCAGGCAGAGCTATCTTCAGGCTAAGGGGTAACGGTCAAAAATTTAATTTGCATATTCAATAGTAATATTTATTTTATCTACTAATTTTCAACAGAAGAACAGCAATAGAGCTTAGAAAAGTCATGTTTTTATTAGAATCCCACATCATTACCTCATTTCTGGTAGGCAGAAAATGCCATTGGATCAGGAGACACCAAGGTGCTCTAGAAATCCAGAGTCAACATGTCTAATAAAACCACAGCAAAGGTAAAATGGAGGTGATAAAAGCACAGAGCAGATAGGGATAGAAGACCCAAAAAGGACTGGAATTGATCAATTAATGATTGCATAACAGGAGACAGCACAATTCGAGCATCTCCATTCTCTATTATATTACTTTGAGGGACAAAGTTTTCTTGAGATTTGGAGAGTAGCACACATAGAAATGGTGGCATAAACTGTACTAATTTCTTTCCATTTTAAATGCCCAAGTACAGTAGATTTGGGGGCTAGAATAAGGAAAGGGGGTTTAATCTGATAAGTAACTATTCATCTCATAATAGCTCCTTGTGTCACTGGTTTGAAAATGCTGTATGGGGAACCAGCAGTTAGCGTAATGGCTATGTCGCTGGACTCCCACGTAGTCGACCGGGGTTCGCGTCTCGGACCCGGTGGCTTACAACTCACGCCGGGCGCGTGTGCGTGCGTGCCCAAGATCCCGAGAGGAGAATGGAGGAGAAGGGATTGCGGCGTGACCATCCCCCCTGGGGGGTGATTTCTCGCTTTCTGTCTCTATGTCTCTCTCTGTCTGTCTGGCGAGCGCACGCGCCCTATAGCGAAAAAACCTCTCCAAAAAAAAAAAAAATGCTGTATGAAGAGACAGTTAATTAGGACCAGACCCAGGACTTAAGCAAAATGGGATAAATTAGACTTGAGTCTTGGATAAACCAGAGTGGAGTCTTTAATATTTTGAGACAAAGGGATGAGGCTGCAAGTGCCTTGGCTGTGGACATGATAAAATGATTGGTGCCCTGTGAACGTCCCAGTTTGTGCAGAAGAGACAATGGGAAGCTCCAGAAATGAGGCGAGCTCTCAGGCTTGTGTCTGGGACACCGGTGGGGTGAGAAGCATCCAGTGCCCAGAATATAATGGAGAGAGATCTCAAGCAGTCAGAGATCTCGAACATGCCTCCATTTAGTCGAGGTTACCTTAAAATGCTGCTTTGCCAAAGGATCAGACACCAAACTCAAACTAGGGGAAACCAGGGCTAATAAAAAATAGCAGAGCTGGGAGCATATGCCAGTTTATAAGAAGCAGTCTATGTACATTTTAAAACAGCTATTTACAGTGGTTTGAGTGCCCAGCCTAATAGCTATGGGATGAGAGCAGACGAGTGGCTAGCGTCAGAGCGCCCATTCAGGGGGTCCCAACTCCTTGTCCTTGCAGCCTCTGACCAACAGCTACTGCGGACGGGCCGCGCTGGAAGTCCACCCCCTCGAACCTTCCAGGAACGGACCCCTGAGAGACATCCGCACCTCGCGCAGAAGTGGGTGGTGCGGGGGTGGGGTGGGGGGGGGAGACAAAGGCGCAGAATCGTCTGGCAGCGCAGACACAAAACGCCAGCCCCAACCCTGGCCCCTCGGGTTCTGGAAAGTGCGACACTCCATCTGCCATTCCAAGACCCTCAAGCCTTCCCATTTCCATCATCCTTGGGCCGCACGGCCTCACCTGAAAGCTCGGCGACTACTAAAAGGCCGTCCTCCAGGCAGGGAATGAAGCTCGCTCTGGACCAGGTTGGCGTTCCCGCGCGGAAACCTACAGTTATAAACCCCAAGGCTAGCCCCGCCCCAGCCCCCCCACCCCGTCCCAGTTCTCTCTGATTGGTCGAGAGATCCCGGACTCGCCTTCTTGCCCCTCCCTCCACTTTAGCCTAGAATTCAGAGTCCAGTCTCTTCCCTATTTAGGACCTCACTCTGTGCTGTGGGGTGGTTGGTGACATCATTGCAGACCCATCTTTGCCAGACTCATCCCAGCGCTCTCTGATTGGTCCAGGGAACAGGAGTTCACCTCCCTGCCTCCTGTACTGCTAAGGTCCTTGTTTCCTTCTTTCAAAGTACCCTCACTCTTCCAGTATAATAGGGGCCTCTACAGTGACAGACACATCTTGCTCCATTAGCTTTGAACCTCTGCAACTCCGATATTCAGGATGAATAAGCTCAGGCTGTCTTGACTTTTTATAGCCACTCGTCTATTCAGTGTTTTTTATTTCATTTTGGCCAACTGGCGGAGTAGGGTGCTCATGGTCAGGGTGGGTGAGTCAGGGTCATTCACTCCAACAGTGCAACATTTCTATGACATTGGTGCTCTCCTATACAGAAGTCACATTTTCGACTTTCTTGGCCACCGAAACCAGTCAGTTTAGAATAATGACCACAGAATTTACTGAGACTATCTTTATATCCCAAATACCTAGCACTTTTCTTGGCCCACAGGAGACATCTCTGTAGATTAAAGTAATAAAACCATGAAAGAGCACAATGGTGGGGCAGCACCACCACAGCAGTGTCTGTTGGGGGAGAAATGTGGAATCCAGCAGTTATTAGAAAGGACTAAAATGTTCAAGGTCATTTTATGGATACTCACCCAGAATCTTAGAGTATTAAAGTAGAATGGAGGTAGAACTGTCTTTAGCTTGCGCCCCATATTTATTTTATAGGACTCATGTATGGTAGTAGAGATAAACATAAATCAGAATTACTCCACCTGGATTTCTCAAGCCTTCCTTACCTCACTCATTCTTTTCTCTATGTTCTTGTAGCACTTTGTGTTAATATGATAAATTTGTATGTGTGTTGGAAAAACTTTTTGTTATTGTTTTTGTTATAAGGCACGTGCAATCGCCAGAGGGAGAGAAAGAGAGAGAGAGAGGAAACGTGAGAAATCACCCCTGAGGAGAGATGGCCGCACAATCCCTTCTCAAATCTCCTCTCAGGATTTTGGGCATGCACACACATGTGCCCAGAGTGATTCTCAAGCCACAAGATTAGCTATTCAAACCTTGCAGTCAGCCACGTGGGACCCAGTGTCTTAACCTTCATGCCACTGGCTGGCCAGGAAAAACTTTTAAAACATAAAGGCAAACTCTGGGGCCAGCAGATAGTGTACTGGTTATGTTACTGGACTCTCACATGACTGACCGTGGTTCAAAGTACCAGATTCAGTGTCTTGAAACTCACACCAGGCATATGTGTGTGTGTGTGCCCAAGATCCCAGGAGAAGAATGGAAGAGAAGGAATTGTAGCTTGAGCCAACCTCTTGGGGGAGTGATTTCTCACTTTCCTTCTCACTGTCTCTGTCTTTGTCTCTCTCGCTCTCTGTGGTGAGGCACACTCATTCAACAAATAATATTCATTGACTACTTATGTACATTGAGTACAATGTCCCAGGCACTAAATATAATAAGTATCAGAGTTCCCACCACACTGATTTCAATGTTATTAACATTTAGGTTTATCTACTTTGTCTTTTTTCTGAAGAAATGAAAATATTACAGAAAAATTGAGGCGTCCTTGACTCTCATCTCATTTCTATTCACCTTCCTACTTCCTCAATCATAGTCCTGAATGTGAACGATAGCATTCCAGCTCATCTTTCTATCATTACAGACTGTAAGGGTTCAGAGATCGATCTAACTGATGGAGACGCAGAAAAGACAATGACAATGCAACTGCAAAAGAGGCTTTTATTTTTTCCAGCTAGCTGGGGTCCAAGTTTCTGCCCAGTGTAGCGAGCCTCAACAAGGACCCCGAGCCTAAGATAAGGGGATCTTTTATAGTTCATGATTTTTCATAGAATGTAACACATACAAAGGAGGGGGTATGAGAAGCAAGGGTCCAGCTATTACCACCTGTTCAGGTCTAGATAAGGGCTCTCAGCTAAGGGTCTGAATGACCTTGTCTCAGAGGTGCTGGGCCCTCCCGTTTTCTATTTATCTGAGGGTTCCCAGACTCCTGGTTTCCGTCCTTGAGGCCCTAACAAAGTGGGCTCCGTCTTTGAAGACTTAACAGTGTAGCAATTAAGCTAACTAGGCCCAGCATTCCCTGACATGGCGGTGATTAAGTTAACTTGGCCTAACAAGACCTATGTGATTTCTGTTTCCAGAAGCAATATGAAGTATTGTTTGAACCAGTGCTCCAGATCTACAACCACACTCCCCACCTCATTTGGGATTTTTTTTTTTTTTTTTTTTTTTTTTCTTTTTTTGGAGAGGTTTTTGCTATAGGGCGCGTGCGCTCGCCAGACAGACAGAGAGAGACAGAGAGATAGAAAGCAGGAAATCACCCCCCAGGGGGGATGGCCACGCCGCAATCCCTTCTCCTCCATTCTCCTCTCGGGATCTTGGGCACGCACGCACACGCGCCCGGCGTGAGTTTAAGCCGCCGGGTCCGGGACTCGAACCGCGGTCGACTACGTGGGAGTCCAGCGACATAGCCATTACGCTAACTGCTGGTCCCCTCATTTGGGATTGACAAGAAGCCCTAGACCCCGACCGCATCTGAAGCCTAAATCTAAAAATCATGCCAAATATATCTGACTTGAATCTATCAGAACCTATCTAATGATAATGGTTATCACCATTTGTGCCAGTCACCTCAAGAACCCAAAGATCCCCATATTCTCTCAACTCCTGCAATCTAACCCCTATAAGGTTGTGTCACTTTCCCTCTTCAGTTCATTTCCCTAATTTCTTCGCTACAAGTAAAACTCAAAGTGCCCTCAGTAATTCTTGCCTATCCTCAACCTCTTCTCTGAATACATTCTATATTGTATTGCTCCAACAGAAACCAGGCTTTTCCCTAAGAACTCTGTCTGCTGAAGCCCATTCATGAGGAGCAGATGATTTTTCTCTCCTCATTTAATAGAAAACTATAGACATCAGAAGTTCCACAGACTCCTACCACCACGTCACTTCACCTATCTGTACCTACTAACATATAATTGGCTTTCCTGTGGATAATATATATGAAATTTCCAGACTTCCCCTTAAAATTAGACCTCCTTGGGATCAGCAGTTGGCGTGATGGCTATGTCACTGGACTCCTATGTAGTCAACCATGGTTCAAGTCCCAGACCCGGTGGCTTAAACATGCCAGGTATGTGTGCATGCATGCCCAAGATCCCAAGAGGAGAATGGAAAAGAAGGGATTGCAGCGTGGCCATCCCCCCGGGGGGTGATTTCCCGCTTTCTGTCTCTCTGTCTCTGTCTTTCTGGCGAGTGCATGTGCCCTATAGCAAAAACCTCTCAAAAAATATTAGTCCTCCTTTACCACTAGATCTCTTTTTTGTACCAGTTAAATGATATTGCTACCTTCTTTCTCTCCCTTACCTAATAACATCATCAATGTTGTGCTGTTTCTTTCAGGACACAATCATAATCATATTTCTCATCTATCTATCTATATGTGTTATTATATATATATACATATATATATATATATATATATATATATATATATATATATAATGTACATTCTCTTGATTTCAATTCTCCTACCTGCGGTTACCCCATTTCCTTGTTCCCCTTTGATAAGGCTCTCTTTTACAGGCATATGATATATATTTATTCCCATGTGCAATATAGGGCATTATTTGAACCAGTATTCCTGACCTAAGACTGTATCCCCCAGGCCTTCTACCTATATCAATCTTGTATCAAGAGGGAGCCAGAGCCCCAGGGACCAGCAGGTGGCATGGTTAAGGGGCTGGACTCCCACATGGCCAACCATGGTTGAGTCCTGATCCTGGTGGTTTGAAAATCACACTGGGCACATATACGTGCTTGCCCCAAATCTCAGGAGAATGAAGGCAAAGGGATTGTGAGGTGACCATCCCCCCAGGAGTGATTTCTCACTTTCCCTCTCATCGACTCTCTCTCTCTCTGGTGAGGTTCCCTATGGCAAAATCCTTAGGGAAAAAAAAAAAAGAGGAAGCCCCATAAAACCTTCCTTACTTATCTCCCACTCTCTCTGCCTATTCTATTACTCACTTGGTCTGCCCCATCTATGCCCTCCTTACTATTCCTTAAACAAGCCACACTCACTGTTGTCTTAGGGCCTTTGCAATGTCTATTCCATCTGTCAGGAAAGTTCTTCCCATAGATAGCCAGTGTGCCGACTCTATTATCCCCTTGTAACAATCACCTCTATTCACAGGTTCCAATATTTCTCCTCCCATTCTCTTTCGAATACATTCCAATCAGGGATTCATCTCTTCATTCCACTGAAATTACTTTTGTCAAGGTCATGGATGACTTTCCCTTTGTTCAATCCAAAGATCAATTCTGTCTTCCTCTTACTTGACCTGTCTGCAACAGTAAGTACAGCTGATGAGTCTGTCCTAGTCAGTTCATTTCTCCCCTTGGTTCCCAGATCACCACACTCTCCTGCTTTTTCTCCAATCTCAATGCGCTCCTTCTCAGTCTCCTTTACTGGCTCCTCTTCTCCCAGACCTTTCAAAAATGGTAGTGCCCCAGGGTTCTGTCCCCATTCTCATTTCTATCTACACTCCTTTGGTGATCTCCTCCAGTACAATAGCTATAAGAAATTTTATATGGGGCCAGCAAATGGTATGAAGGTTAAGGCTCTGGATCCCACATGGCCAACTGCACCATTCCAGTCCCGGACCCGGCAGCTTGAAAATCACACTGGACACATGTGCCTGCCTGTCTAAAATCTTGAGAGGAGACTGGAGAAAAAGGGATTGCAGTCTGGCTATCCCCCCCCCGGGGGTTATTTCTCACTTTCCCCCTCTCTCTGGTAAGTGCACGCACCCTATAGAAAAAAAATATTAACAACTTCCAAATTAATCTCTGCAGGTCAGACTGTATCTTAAACTCCAATCTGATTTATACAACTGTCAACTCAGTATCTCCATTGAGATAGCTAATAGACATTTAAAACTCAAAATATTGTACACTGCATTCCTAATCTTTTCTCCAAAGTTTACTCCTCCTATAGCCTTCCCCACTTCAATTGATGGCAACTCCATCAGTCCACATGTTCATGCCAAAAATCTTTTTTTTTTTTTTTTGAGAGGTTTTTCGCTATAGGGCACGTGCGCTCGCCAGACAGACAGAGAGAGACATAGAGACAGAAAGCCAGAAATCACCCCCCAGGGGGTATGGTCACGCCGCAATCCCTTCTCCTCCATTCTCCTCTCGGGATCTTGGGCACGCACGCACACGCGCCCGGCGTGAGTTGTAAGCCACCGGGTCCGAGACGTGAACCGCGGTCGACTACGTGGGAGTCCAGCGACATAGCCATTACGCTAACTGCTGGTTCCCATGCCAAAAATCTTGATATCATCCTCAATTCTTCCTGTTATCTCCTACTACACTTGCAATTCACCAGAAAGTTATCTTGGCTGTACCTTAAAATGCATACAAAATCTAACCATTTAGCATCTCCATTGGTTTGCATAAGGTCTAATCCACCATCATCTCTCATCTGAATAACCACAATAGCTGCTGACAGATTTTTCTACTTTGACTCTTGCCCCTAGCTTTTGTATTCTCAACATAAAAACTAAAGTGATCATTTGAAAACTATAAATCAAATCATACTTCTCAACTCAAAATCCTGCAAAGACACCTCATTCCACTCAGAGTCAGAGTCAAAGTCCTTACAGAAGCCCAGTATTTTCTGAATTTCCATTGTATCTCTGACCCCTCCATCTGCTGTCTCACTCACTCTGCCCCATCCATGACCTCCTTGAGGTTACTCAAACAACTCAGCCTCAACTCTTACCACCGGGCCTATGCAATTGCTATTCCCTCAGGAAAGAGTGCTGTTTTCCAAGATATCTACTTGTTTGAGTCTCTTTCAAGATTCAAATCTCACCTGTATTTATGAAACCTTTCAGAATCATCCTATTTAATACTGTAACCTGTCCACCTTTTCCCTCCTCTATCCCTCTCACCCGCCTCTACTTTTTCTTTATCACTATGCAACACACATTATAATTTATTTACGTAATATGCTTATTATTTCATTTTAATCTTCCATACTGAAATTTAAGATCCATAAAGACAAAGATCTCTGTTTTGTTCACTGATCCCAATTATCTAGGATTGTGCACACAATGAAGATTTGTTAAATGAATCATTTTCTGGTAATTTTTACAGTATAATAAATTAGATCAAACTGTGTGCAATTTTTATAATTTACTTTCATAGCCAACATTATGATCTTTTATATTTATACACATTTATACTGTTACATATAGAAACACATGCATTTCAATTTCTATAAGTATTCCATTATATGAATATACTATAGCTTATCTCTGCATTCCCTTTCTTGTGTACATTTACATTGCTTCCATTTTTTTGTGTTATAAGCAATGGTGCAATTAATAGTCTTATGATTGCTTCCTATAAGTCTATAAACATGTTTCATAAAAGGGAGATTTCTAGATGATAGAATATGTGCATTTTCAACGTAACTAGACATTGATTACCAAGTGGCTTTCCACAGTAATTGCTCTAATTTACAATCATATCAGCAGTGTTGTTTCCAGGCTTCTTTTTGCCAATATAAAGGGTGAAAATTAGCATCTCATTGGTGTTTGAATCTCCATTTCCCAGATTATTTCTCAAAAGTAAATATCTAAATGTTTTCTGGCCATATATATTTCCTCTTCTATAAATTTTCATAGTCTTTGCTCCATTTCCTTTTCTTCATCTTTATAGTATTGCTTCTTGTAGGTATCTTACTTATTCTGTGTTCTAATTATTTGTCTATAATAAGTTTTGCAAAAAAAGTTATCCAAATATATTGCTGTTCTTTATGTCTTTATTGTATCCATATTTTGTTGGCTTATAACAAGTATAACTGTAATAAACTTGTCTGAAGAGAAAATTGACTTCTGGTACACATGCAACTAGATTATTGGAAGTATCTTACTAGGCAAGATTTCAAAGCATTTAAAGTAAAATGCACAAACAGAAAAGTGGACATATTTAAATGTATTGAATGCTCACAAAATGAAGATATACATATAATAAGTCCCCAGATCATGACCCGGTACATGACCAGCCTCCCAGAAGCTTCTCTTGTGTCTCCTTCAATCACCAAGCCCAAGGATGATAAACACTCTCCTGACAACTAGTTTGCCTTGTTCATGCTTTAAATACATGAAATCATTCAGTATATACTCCTCTTTGTCTGGCTTCTTTTGCTCAATATTAGGTTTGTGAGATTCATTCATATTGTCACATGTATTTGTAGTATGCTTACAAATGCCTTTCTGTACCATATTTCAATGCATGAATGAACCACTAATTACTAATTCTACTGTGGATGGGCATTTAGGTTGCTTCTATTAATAGTTTGGAACTATTATAAATAATGTTCTTATATGCATACTTACGCTTGTCTTTTTGTGCACATACACATTTTTCCTAAGTATATACCCAGCAGTGAAATTGCTAGTCATAGAGGGTATGCATATGTGTAACTTTAGTAGATATGGCCCATTAGTTTTCTGAAGAGTTTTTTTTTTTTTTTTTTTTTTTGAAGAGGAGAGAGACAGAGAGACAGAAAGTGAGAAATCACCCCCCAGGGGGATGGCCACGCTGCAATCCCTTGTCCTCCATTCTACTCTTGGGATCTTGGGCACACACGCACATGAGCCCGGTGTGAGTTTTAAGCCACCAGGTCCGGGACTCGAACGACGGACGACTAGGAGTCCAGCAACATAGCCATTACACTAACTGCTGGTCCCATTCTGAAGATTTTTTTTTATAAATTGCTGCTGGACTTATGACTTTAACTGTTTATTACCTTTTTTTAAAGTTTATTTACTTATTCTGTGAGTTCGAAAGACAGAGACAAGGAGAGAGAAGAGGAGAAGCAAGAGATAAAGAAGCATCCCAACGGGATCTTCAAGCCATGACTCATTTTCAGCCTCAGTGAGCAAGGATCAAAGGCATATGTGTCTGAAATGTATAGGGAAACATCAAGAAGTGAGCCTAGAACCTTCCCATGTGCCTTCAGCATCACAGAGCACTGTGTTATTGTTAAGCCACCACAGCTGACTTCTTATATCTTCTTTTTGGTAACACATTTATTGAGAGATAATTCAAATACCATACAATTCAAATACTTGAAGTGTACAATTTACACATTTTAGTATATTCACAGACTTGCATAACCATCATGACAATCAATTTAAGAATAATTTTATCAGGATGGTCCTCTAGAACACTGGTTAAGTGCTGTGCATTGGGAGCTGGACACTACATGGCCAACCTCAGTTCAAAATCCAGCCCAGTGACTTGAAAAATACAGCAAGTGCATATGGGTGTGTGTGTGTGTGTCTGTGTGTGTGTGTGTGACTGAAATCCTCATGGGATGGAGAAATGGAGAAAAAGAGATTGAAGTATGACCATGTCCCATTGAAGGGTGCTTTCTCTCTCATTTCTTCTTCTCTTTCTGTGGTGAGTACATGTACTCTCTGACAACAGAGAAGAGAATAATTTTATCACTCAAAGAAAACTTCATAGACCTTACCTATAATTCTTCAATGTCCCAACTCCTCATACCTGAGTGATCACTAATACACTTCCTTTAATTTTTTTAAAGAATTATTTATTTATTTATTTCCATTTGTTATTGTTAATTTTTTTCTTTATTTGACGAGAGAGAGAGAGAGAGAGAAGAGAAAAGGAAAGTGAGAAAGCAAGCCACCAGGTCCAGGACTTGAACCATGGTTGGCCATGTGAGAATCAAGCGCCCTTATCCACCACAGCACCTGCTGGCCCCAATATACTTCCTTTAGCTATAGATTTACTTATTCTGGATAATTCATAAAAATGGAATCATACAATATGTGGTCTTTTATGGCTAATTAAACTTGGCAGATTGTTTTTAAGGTTCAAACATATTTTAGTATTTGTCAGTACTTCATTCCTCTTTATATCCAAATAATAAGCTATTATATGGATATGCCACATTGTATTTATCCATTTAAAAATTGATGGGCATTTGAGTTGTGCCATGGTTTGGCTATTATAAATGTTGCTACAAACATTCCTGTAAAATATTTTTGTACATAAATATTTTCATTTCTTTTTAGTATACATTTAGAGGTAAAATTTCCAGGAGCTGGCAGGTGGCATGGTGGTTAAGGTGCTGGACTTCCACGTGGCCGATTGCAGTTCAAATCCTGGACCTGGTGGCTTGCTTTCTCACTTTTCTTCTCTCTCTCTCTCTCTCTCTCTCTCTCTCTCTCTCCCCCCCCCCTTCTCTGGTCAAATTAAAAAGAAAGAAAGAAGGAAAGAAAGAAAGTTAAATAAAATAATTTGTTAAAAAAAAGAAGTAAAATTTCTGGTCAATTAGCAATTCTACATTTAACTTTTTGAGGAATTGCCAGACTATTTCTAAAGTGGAAATGGCTGCACCATTTTTCATTCTTACTGCAGTGTATACAAGTTATAATTTCTCCACATCTTCAGCAATGTATTTTGTGATCTGATTATGTAATTATAGCTTTCTTTATCTGTGTAAAGTAACATATCAATGTGATTTTTATTTTCATGTAATTGTGATGTTGAGATGCCAATTGAAGACAACTAATGATGCTGAGTATGTTTTCATGTGCTTATTTGCCACTTGTGTATCTGGAGAAATGTCTCAGGTTTTTAGTAATAAGTCATAGGTCTAGAACGCTTTCCCTCCTCCCGCATTTTAATGTCACATTAATAAGGTTTTTGTATTATAACAGGGGAACAGTGGAAATAACTGCATATCATAGACCTATTTAAGAAGTATTTAGGGAGCCCAGTAGGTGGCATTGTGGTTAAGGGCTCTGGGCTCCCACATGGCTGGCCACGGTTCAAGTCTCGGACCTGGCAGCTTGCTTTCTCACTTTCCACCTTTCTTTCTCTCTCTCTCCCTCTCTCTCTCTCTCTGTCCCTCTCTGGTCAAATTACAATAAGTAAATAAATAAATAAATAAATAAAATAATTCTTTTTTTTTAGAGGTTTTTGCTTTAGGGAGTGTGCACTTGCCAGAAAGAGAGAGACAGAGAGACAGAAAGCGAGAAATCACCCCCAGGAGGAATGGCCATGCCGCAATCCCTTCTCCTCCATTCTCCTCTCTGGATCTTGGGCATGCATGCACACGCACCAGGAGTGAGTTTAAGCCACCAGGTCTGGGTCTTGAACTGCGATCAACTATATGGGAGTTTGCGACATAGCCATTACGACAACTGCTGGTCCCACCTCTGTTCCTTTTAACCCTTGTAGGGCTTTCAACAAAAAATTATAAGGCATGCCAAAAGATTACACAGTTTGAAGAGAAAGAGCATCAGAATAACATTCGGATATAGCAGATAATTTGGAATGATCAGACGAGGCATTTAAAATAAGTATAGTTAATATGCTAATAGTGCTAATGGAAAATGAGGACAACATGTAAGAATGTAAGTGTAATGTAAATATAAAGATCCCAAGAGGAGAATGGAGGAAAAGGGATTGTGACGTGGCCATCCCCCCTGGGGGCTGATTTCTCGCTTTCTGTCTCTCTGTCTTTCCCTGTCTTTCTGGCGAGCACATGTGCCCTATAGCAAAAACCTCTCCAAAAAGAAGAAGAAGAGGAAGAAGAAGAAGAAGAAGAAGAAGAAGAAGAAGAAGAAGAAGAAGAAGAAGAAGAAGAAGAAGAGAGATGGGAACTCGCCTTTGCTTTTGCCCTCACAATGTGATGCCTTCTGCTACCTCAGGACTCTGCAAAGTATCTCTATCAGCTACCTTCGAGAGGTAGTCTTTTGACCTTGGACTTCCAGAACCATGAGTCCAGTAAATATTCTTTATAAATTACTCAGTTTGTGACATTCAGTTATACCAACAAAAATGGAGTTATTGAAGGCAAAGGGAATACAGACTATGTAGCAGACGAAAATATTTATAAAACCCTGCTATAGCCACATAACCAGTTATAGAAATGCAGACTGTAATTATCCTGGGAATCCCTCTATTTTGTTAAGGCTATGTCTGTGTGTTGGCTCAGCCACAGTGGCACTACAAATAAACTGCACACTTCTCAGGGACAAAGTTTTTTTAAATTACTCTCACACATGGGCCACAATGAATTCACAATGCTGTTAATTCCATTTAGGCAATTATATAAAATATAAAGTCATTTACATAGGGTCTGGGGTGAAGGATAGAGAAACATGGCAGAAACTTTCCTGTTTTCTACATCTGGCACGCCATCACCAATGCACTTTCCTGCCCTCTGCATTTGGTGTGCCTGCCAAAGTTGAACAGAAACAGAGACCTTCATTGGCCAGACAAGGACCTGTGGCGACCACCTATTGGACAATGGCCCTTTAAGAACAAGCAGCACCCACCCTGCATGTGACTCCCTTGGCCTCTGTTGAGACTGAGGGACCTCACCTGAGAGCTTTTTGCAGAATAAATTTTATTGGCTTTGCTAAATCCCATGCCTGACTCTGGTTCCTTAGTCCTTGCCGCCTCTGACTTGGCCGCCGATCATAATTCTGACCTAACAATTTACGTGTACAAAAACAATTTACTTGCCCTTTGTATTTATATATGTATGTATGTGTTCAATGTGAAACCTAGACATTAAATTAATGAAAAATTTTACATTTACATTAAATGCTCAAAATTACATACTAAACTCTAGACTTAAGTTAGAAATACAGTTTCTAAGATGTAATCATTATTAATCCCCATGTTAAAATAATTAGGACAATATAAACTGTGTTTTAGTTTTTAAAGACTTTGTGCATTCCCTAAAATAATCATAAAATAAATGTCTTACACTTGTATTAGTATAGCATTGTCTTAAAAAGGCAAATAATCCTCTGTACTGCTTGCCTTTTTTAAAATAAGAACTTGTAACATGGCTCTTTCTGCCCTCCCCTACTAGAGGGCAGCAGCTCGGGCGCCTCACAGAGCAGGTGCCCAGGACCTTTTCACAACAGGCTAGTGGATGGAGGTGGTACCAGCGCTCGGCGCACTCTGCCGGTTATTGCTTCTGGCTGTGCTTAGACTCTTCCATCTGACATGTGGGTGGTGACATGCAGCAGAGCGGTAGCCTGAGGGGCTGGCAGTAACAATGCTCAGGGTTTCTTCCAGGATCCACGGGGTGGCGCAGGCGGCAGCCCCAGGTTCTAGCAGCAGCTTGGACTCCTCCTGGGAGGACTCAATGATGGTAGCTACTGGAGATGTTGCCAGGCAGGTTCAGCAGCAACAGCAGCAGCAGTGCCACCAGCAGTGAAAAGCAGTGGTGAAATAAGATCACCCGACCAACAGATGGCCTAGCGGCAACATTTTCGGACTCCTACATGGACAACTGGGGCTGGAGTCCCAGATCCATGACTTGAAATTCACGCCCTGCTCATGTGCGTACATGCACAGGATCCCAGGAGGAGGATGGAAGCGAAATGATGGTGCCCTGGCCATCCCCACCCCCAGAGTGATTTCCCACTTTTCCTCTCACTGTGTCTGTCTTTGCTCCCCCCAGCCACCCACCCCCACCACTAGCAGTGAACACATGCACCCTGTGGACAGAAGTCTGATTGCTTTTTATGAGCGTCTCTTCACTAAGTGTCACTATCATGCCAAGATCACTCATCTTACTGTCTCAGTTCCCTTCAAGAATTTAGTAGTACCCTTGAAGGGGGCCCAAAACACTTGAGTGGTGAGCTCTTATTTTGTGTCTACTGGGTAGGCTTGCTATTATTGTTCCTGGGATTCTCTATATGGCCACTACTAGTCCTAAGAGGAGGAAATCTCCCCACCCCCCAGACACTCCCAGTATCACTCCCGGTTGCCTGGGGTGCCTACCTGGCAGGGAGGAGTGAGTGCCCTCTCTCTTTGGAGCTGAGAGGCTCAGTATCTTATTTGCCTACGAATAAGACAGTCAGGTTTCTCCACTGCAAACGCATAGCAGCAAAAAAAAAGCAGTTTTAAGAAGCAAAGGAGGAAGACCCTTTAGAATGCTTTTTCCCCTTTTTTTAAGAAAAAAAAATAACGCATTTTCATACATTTGGTTTTCCTAACTGCCCACTTAAAGGGGAATGAAACACTACACCTTGCTCAAAGAGAGCAAACCACTGCCCCTCCTCAGAGAGCAAACCACCACCCCTCCTCATCAGAGGGAAGCAAACCACCGCCCCTCCACTGGAGGAAGGCGAACCTGGGCTACCCAAAACAGACAGACAAAAGACAGACAAACAAGTAAAACCAGCTTAGAAATAAACCAGACCATCTACCAAATTTTGGGAGGTCTGGGGCCAGAGAACTTACCAATCTTCACTGAGGAGAGGCTTGGAGCCAGAGAGGGCACAAAGAGCCAAAGAGCCCACTACTGGTACCAGGCACCAGGTTCAAAGTGTCCCCTCAGAAGATCTCCAGTTTGTCTCTGATCCCTTCGTGGTTGCCATCTTGTCAATGGAAAATAACCAACTCTAAAAAGTTAATAATTAATATTTAATGCAGTTTATTTCCAAGCAGAATATGAGTGTCCTAGGCCTGGAGAGGAGACAAAAAATGCCTTTCTCTCTCGGGCTGACCAGGTACAGGGGCTCCTTTTATTTGATTTTGAGAACGAGAGACAGAGTTTTGAATTTAGTGAGAAGTTTTTCCATTGGTCTGGCCCAAAGAGTCGGGACATGTGGGAAGGGGGGTGGGGGTGAGGGAGAGGGGGCTTGTAGGTCATATGTGGGTTTTACAGCTTTTAGGGTGGTGATTGGAAAAGGAAGGTGTAAGGTCTGGGAGAAGGGAAAAGAAACATGGCGGAAACATTCCCGCCAGCAGGAACTTTCTTGTTGTCCACACTTGGCCCACCATCACCAATGGACTTTCCTGCCCTTCAGCATTTGGTGTGCCCACCAAAGTTTAACAGAAACAGTGAACTTCATTGGCCGGACAAGGACTCATGGCGAGCACCTATTGGACAATGGCCCTTTAAGAACAAGCAGCATCCGCCCTGTCTGAGGCCGAGGGACCTCACCCAAGAGCACAGAATAAATTATGTTGGTTTTATTAAACCCCAAAGTCTGACTCTGGTATTTTCGCCTTTGCCGCCTCTGACTTTACCAACACTCCCAAATCAAACCTAACATCTGGTGCCGAAAACCGGGAGGGGCTGGATGCCTTTTAGTTAGAGCCCCTCCATCGGACATCTCACGCAGTCATCTGGTTGAGAAGGTAAGTGACCCCAGCCCCATTTTTGGACCTCCAGAGTATTTCTGTCTGTAGTCACGGCAGTGCCAGGAACATTCCTCGTCCATTCCGGGTGCCCTAGGGGTACCCTAAGGATCATCTTATCTCAGGGATGCCTAGTCGATACTTTCCTTTACCCTCCTATCCGTGGAGAGATTATACCCAAGGGGGACGCCTCTCGGCTCATTCTCTCTACCCGAGGTCTAATCCGTCATAGGGTCTACTGCCTCCAAATCTGATCCAAAAACACCTTTAGGGTGTGTCCTCCGTAATTGGAAAAAATTAGGTTATGATCAGACTGAACAATCAAAACGTTGCCTCATCTTCCTGTCAACCACAGCTTGGCCCAAATATTCACTAAGCAATGGATCAATCTGGTAGCCTGAGGGCACTTTCAATTTCAACGTCTTGACCGATCTTACCAGTTTTTGTCAGAGTAACGGCAAATGGAAGGAAATCCCATATGTTCAGGCTTTTTGGTATCTGCTCTCTCATCCCCACCTCTGTACTACCTGCTCTCCCTCCCAGATTTTGCTTGCTAAGGCAGGTGAGGACCAAAAACCTACTCTGAGCCTTTGCAAGGAAACTTCTAAACCCCCTGAATCCTCTGCTCTCACTGTTCCTCTGGAATCTCTCTCCTCTCTGCTGAGACCCCCTCCTGACTCCCCATTAAACTTTCCCGAACCCTCTGTCCCCTCACCACCCTACCCTGAAAGTCCTTTCCATCCCCCTCGGCCAACAGTCCCTCTGTCCTCCCCCATTGCTGGCCGTACACGCTCAAATGACCCACCCCCACCCCAGGTCATAGCTCCTTTACGGGAAGTGGCTGGAGCTGAGGGAGTTGTTAGGAGTCCATGTTCCTTTTTCCCTTGCGGATCTGTCCGCCATTGAAAAGGACTTGGGCTCCTTCTCTGCCAATCCCACCCAATTTATCAAGGAATTCAGATATCTCACACAGGCCTATAACCTCACCTGGCATGACATCCACGTAATTATGACATCCACCATGGCGGCGGACGAGCATGACCATGTACGAGCGGCAGGAAGAGAGTATGCTGACAGGGCCCACATGGCAGAGACCACCGTGGCGGTATGTACTGAGGCAATCCCTGCAGTTGATACTGGCTGGAGATATCAGGAAGGTGACCCTGGCCACCGGTGACATGACTACATATTACAATGCCTTAAGACAGGGATAGAACAAGCAGCCCAGAAGGCAGTAAATTATGACAAATTGCAAAAAGTCACCCAGGGTCAAAAAAAATCCAGCCATGTTTTTGAGTTGCTATACAACTCCATCCCCTACTCTTCCTGGAAAATCCTGTTGAGGCAGTAGTTCTGGTCACTCATTTTATCACCCAGTCAGCCACTGATAACAGGAAAGGAAAAAAAAAAAACTCAAAAAGGCTAAACAAAGCCTTCAGACCCCCACCTGGTGAATATGGCAATTAAAGTTTTCAATTCCCGAGAGGAGGACGCTGAGGTAACTAATCACAAACAGGCCAAACAGATGGCTGCCGTGCAAGCCCAAGGCCTGGTGGCTGCCCTGAGGCCAACACTTCAGAAGGGGGTCCCTAGATGCAGTCTTCCCCCAGGAAACTGCTTCAAATGTGGTAAGCCAGACCACTGGTCCCGTGAATGCCTGGATCCCAGGCTGCCTACTAAACCCTGCCCAGGGTGTGGCAAAATGGGTCACTGGGGCTCTGACTGCCCCAAAAGAGGAGATGAGATCCACTGCTGACGCCTCCATGCTGAAAGGAGATCCACCACCCTGATTTCGACCTGGCCATGATGGGACTGGCTGAGGATTGACAGGCCCCTAATTTGATGACCCCAATTACCCTCGCCAAGCCCAGGGTCCAGTTTCAGGTAGCAGGTAAGTTGTTCACCTTTCTGGTGGACACGGGGGCTACCTACTCCATTCTCCCAACATATCCTGGCCCTTTATTACCCTCCCAGGTCTCTATTGTGGGTATTGATGGCCAGCCCTCATGTCCTCTCTCTACCAAACCCTTAGCCTGCTGCCTCGGGAAAACGTACTTTACCCACTCTTTTCTTGTCATTCCCACATTCCCCACACACCTCCTAGGCTGTGACATCCTTAAAAAGTTACATGTCGCCCTTCAATTTAACTCCTCCCCCTTCCTTGGCCTCCTCTGCCAGGCCACCTGTTCCCTCCCCAGACTTAATTCCCCTCCCCCACTCATTTCTCCAGACCAGGTCAACCCCTATAATTACCTGTTCCTGGCCCTCACCATAACACTAGCCCTAGTTCTCTCTGATGGACTAGCTGCAGTGGCCCCACAGGAATGGGTGTTCTGGAAAAGGCTTTTGCTAGCAGTGTTATACCTCTTACTCATGGGAATCACAGTAAGTCTAAAATGTCTGGACTGGCTAACCAGGGCTGCCTCTTCCCCATCTGGTTAGCCATGCCTGGCCTCCTCCTCCTTCTCATGGTCTTTGGAATGGATTCTGCCTTGACAGTTACGGAATGGGAATTCCAGATACAACACACTCAAGGTGTTATCAGTAAGACTGCTTGGGACAGGCGCTCCTCATCGGTCACACTGCAGTTCGACCATTCAGTGTACCTTAGCAGCCCTCTAGTCAATCTTTGCCCCCCTCAGGGCTGCACCTCCAAGACCTGTAATCCAGTCACATTTACCATCAGGAACCCATCTCTCTCTCTCTCTGGCTATCCATCCAACTGGCAGGTATCTGACCTGGGGAGATTATGGAAATACTTACAGTTTATCATAACCTGCCCCCTACACGACCAATCCAGAAAAGTTTTCCTAGTAATTTCGCCCTCTCCTTCCCCAAGGCCCCAAGTGCCAGCTTTAATCAACTCTACTTTTCTGGCCTCCCTCAACCCCACTCAAAATAACTCTTGCTGGCTCTGACTCCCACTGTTAAGACGGGTCATAGTAGCCATTCTGGTACCACCCTCATTCCAGGTCAATTATACCTCTACCCACAATGTCACTACCTCTCCACAGTTCTCCAATGTCTCTCTCCTTTACACGCCTAACCTCACCTTGGCTCCCAATGCCTCTGCCCAGTGCCCCCCCCCCCCCCCCCCCCGCTAGGATTTTCATCCTCTGCAAGGCACTGTGTTCTCTTGATTGCAGCGCTATGCACGGCTCTCTTAAAATCCTTGCTACTCGGAACCAGCAGTTAGCAGTTAGCGTAATGGCTATGTCACCGGACTCCCATGTAGTCAACCGCGGTTCATGTCCCGGACCTGGTGGCTTAAACTCATGCCGGCGCGTGTGCGTGCGTGCCCAAGATCTGGAGAGGAAAATGGAGGAGAAGGGATTGCGGAATGGCCATCCCTCCTGGGTGGTGATTTCTCGCTTTCTGTCTCTCTGTCTCTCTCTGTCTGTCTGGTGAGCGCACGCACCCTATAGCAAAAACCTCTCCAAAAAAAAAAAAATAATAATAATAATCCTAGATACTCTGGATCCTCCTGTTTCTAGGACGCATCATACTGCTATGTCTAATCCTGGCTTTTACACCCTGTGTCTTATGCTTTCTCAGGGAACGTGCATGCACTATCGCTCGAGTGGCAATTAATCAGATGCTCCTGCACCCGTACGCACCCCTTCCCCAAGACCCTCCTACCAGAGGGCCCCAGATCGACGTCCCTTAACAGCCTGAAGCAGCCAGAGTGGTCATCATCCCTTATCCCTGTAAGGTCAGAATATAAGGCCTGGGGAAGGGAAAAGAAACATAGCGGAAACATTCCCGCCAGCAGGAACTTTCTTGTTGTCCACACCTGGCCCACCATCACCAATGGACTTTCCTGCCCTTCAGCATTTGACGCGCCCACCGAAGCTGAACAGAAACAGCGAACTTCATTGGCCAGACAAGGACTCATGGAGAGCACCTATTGGACAATGGCCCTTTAAGAACGAGCAGCATCCACCCTGGGTATGACTCCCTTGGCCTCTGACTAGGCCGAGGCTGAGGGACCTCACCAGAGAGCGCAGAATAAATTATGTTGGTTTTATTAAACCCCAAAACCTGACTCTGGTATTTTCACCTTTGCCACCTCTGACTTCGCTACTGCTCCCAAATCAAACCTAACAGAAGGTTGCTGAGATCAGAAAGGAATGTACTTTAACAGTGATAAGGAGGCTTAATATACATCACAAAGATACTCCAATACTATGTCAAGGGCAGGATGTAGGAAGAATCCTGTTACTAATGGGCCAAAATGGTCTGTCAACATCTGTGGGCATGACTCCCCCTAGCCCCTCTGAAAAGGACTTTGGAAAAATAGGAAAAAGCAGTCAGACTTCTGTCCACAACTGTAAGGGAAAAAAAATCTATGTTTAAAAAAAGAGAGAGAGAAAGTAAAAAGATCACAAGGATTTCAGAAGTGTCTCATGCACACAGTTAGCTCCTGCAGACTATGCAAATGTCCACAGAAAATAACCAACTCTGAAAAATTAGTAATTAATGTGGTTTATTTCCAAGCAGAATATGAGTTACCTAGGCCCAGAGAGGAGGTATACATGCCTTTTTTGGGGTGATCAGGTACAGGGTTCCTTTTACTTGATTTTGAGAGTGACAGACAACATTAGTGAAGAGATTTCCATTGGTCTGTCCCCAAAAGGTGGGACATGTGGAAGCGGGGAGCTCATAGGTGGGTTCCACAACTTTTAGGTTGGTGATTGGAAGGGAAGATCTGTGTCCTGGGCAGAGATTCATTGATCTACAAATAAAGGAAAGGGAAGTTCTGTATCTTGGGAAGAGATAAGCAAATGAATATACTGTAACTGGTTGATATATACATCTCAAAGATACTATGCCAAAGACAGGATGTAGAAGAATTATGTTAATAGAAAAAATGGTCTGCTAATGTTTGTGGGCGTGACTTCCCCTAGGCCCTCTGGAAAGGACTTTGGAAAAATAAGAAAAAGCAGTCAGACTTCTGTCCACACAGAGGAACTTATTAAAGAGCTGCTCTCCCTGATAAAAAACATGAGGACTTCTTGGAGATCTGGTCTGGTGCTGGTAAATTCTTTCAGGTTTTGTTTATCTGAGAATGTTTGTGTCTTTTCTTCCCATATGAAGGATAACCTTGCTGGGTACAGAATTCTTGGTTGAAATTGCTTTTCCCTTAACACTTTGAATACATTTTCCCATTTTTTCCTCACTCGCATCATTTCCGATGAGAGGTCTGCTGTTAGTATGATGGGATATCCTTTGTAGGTAACTTGCCGTTTCTCTCTTGCCAATCTCAGTATCTTGTCTTTGTCTGTGGTTTTGGTCAATCTGGCTATAATGTGTCTTGGAGAAGATCTTCTTGGGTTGATTTTATTTGGAGTCCTCTGTATTTCTTGGGACTGGATCTTTGAGTGCCTCTCTAGGTTTGGAAAGTCTTCGTGCAGGATTTCATGGAAAAGATTATTAATGCCTTTATGAGTCTCTTCGCCTTCTGGGATGCCAGTTATCTGGATGTTTGGTGATATCTAGTATTTCTCATATATTATTCTCAAATTTTTGGGCCATTTTCTCAGTCGTCATGGTGGATTTTTCTAGGCCAGCCATTTTCTCTTCTACATCTGAGATTCTATTTTCTGTATGATCGAGTCTGCTTAAAATACTTTCAAGGGAGATTTTGATTTCCTGTATTATAGCCTTCATCTCTAATAAGTCCATTTGATTCTTTTTTTAAGTGTGTAATTCCTCTTTTAGGTCTTGCAAGAACTAAAGAAGCTGTTTGGAAAAAAGATGATGAACCCTATTAAAAGATGGGAGAAGGAGTTGAAAAGAACACTCACTAAAGATGACATACGAATAGCCAAAAGGCATATGAAAAAATGCTCAACATCCCCCATCATAAGAGAAATGCAGATCAAAACAACAAGATACCACCTAACCCCAGTCAGAATTGCTAAGATTAAAAAAAACAAAAAATGATAAGTGTTGGCAGGGGTGTGGTGAAAGGGGAACTCTCTTACTCTGCTGGTGGGAATGTAAATTAGCCCAACCACTGTGGAAGACAATTTGGAGATTCCTCAAAAATCTACAAATAGAACTGCCATATGATCCAGCAATCCCATTTCTTGGCATCTACCCAAAGGACAGAAGAATTCCTCATTGGAAAAATGCTTGCACATCGATGTTCACTGCAGCACTTTTCACGATTGCTAAGACATGGAACCAACCCAAATGCCCCTATATGGATGAATGGATTGAAAAACTGTGGCACATATACTCTATAGAATACTATTCAGCCATTAAGAACAACAAAACCCTAGCTTTTGACAGAAAGTGGAAGAATATGGAAGATTTACTGCTGAGTGAAGCAAATCAGGCTATGAAGGAGAAACACTGTATGTCCCCACTTAATATATACCGAATGTCCGCACTCTGTAACTGAAACGGATGGGCTATAGGATGTACAAACACAAGAGATGGATGTGAATGCCAGATGTGGTTTGTGTGGAGGAGTGGGGCATGGGCAAAAACATTTGGAGGAGGGATACGAAGACAACATTGTTGAGACAGGGAGGTAGTGTTGTTATATTTTGATCGACTCGACCGGGGAGAGATGTTCACATATTTAAATGATCACCTTGTAAGCTAAGTAATGTGATTGAATGTATTTAAAAAATGTAAATAAAAAAAAGGAATAAAAAAAAAGTATTGAAGAGAAACCTGCAGATAGCATAATGGTTACTTCGCTGGACTCCCATGCATGTAGTCGACCATGGTTTGAATACTGGACTCGGTGACTCAAAAGCACACCTGGTGTGTGTGCATGTGTAGCCAAGATCCCAAGAGGAGAATGGAGGAGAAGGGATTGAGGCATGGCTTTCCTCCCTGGGGGCGGTGATTTCTCACTTTCTGTCTTTCTATTTCTCTGGCGAGCACATGTGCCCTATAGCAAAAATCTCTCTTCAAAAAAAATAATAATAATAATAATAATGTTGAAGAGGGGGACCAGCAGATAGTGTAATAATTACATTGCTGGACTCCCACAGTTGAAGTCCCAGATGCAGAGGCTTAAAACTCACACAGGGGATGTGTGTGTGTGTGTGTGTGTGTGTGTTGTGTGTGCCCAAAATCCTGAGAGGAAAATGGAGGAGAAAGGATTGTGGCATGGTCATCCCCCCTGAGGGGGGATTTCTTACTTTCTCTCTGTCTTTCTCTGTCTCTTCAGTGAGCACGCATACCCTATAGTAAACATCTCTCTTTAAAAAAAGTGTTGAAGAGGGACCAGCAGTTAGTGTAATAGCTATGTCACTGGACTCCCACATAGTCGACCACGGTTCGAGTCCTGGACCCAGTGGCTTAAACTCACACCGGGCATGTGTGCGTGCCTGCCCAAGATCCCAAGAGGAGAATGGAGGAGAAGGGATTGCGGTGTGGCCATCCCCCTGGGGAGTGATTTCTCGCTTTCTGTCTCTCTGTCTCTGTCTTTCTGGAGAGCACATGCGCCCTGTACAAAAACCTCTCCGAAAAACAAAACAAAAAAAAAGTGTAGAAGAGGGTGTGAAGAAATTGGAACACTTATACTCTGCTGAAGGAAATGTAAAATAATCCAGTTACTTTAGAATATAATCTGAACGTTCCTTCTCAAACAATTAAATATAGTTACCATATGTCATAGTTTAGGCTGCTATAACAAAGAACCATAGTCTAGGTGGCTTATAAACAACAGAAATTTATTTCTCACATTCTGAATGCTAGAAGTCTGAGATCAGGGTGCCTGCATGGTGGGATTCTGGTGAGAGCCCTCTTCAGGCTTTCAGACTGTTGACTTCTTGTATCCTCACATGGCAGAAAGAGGGGCATTAGCATTAGCTCTCTGGCCTCTTATTATAAGGACACTAATCCCATTCATAATGGCTCCACCCTTATGACCTAATTACTTCCCAAAGGTCTCACCTCACACTGGGGTTTAGACTTCAACATAAAATATGTAGTCTGCCATGTGAGATCCAGCCACCTTAACCACCATGCCACCAGCTGGCCCAAATTTGAAGTTTTTGTAGGTAACTCTATTTGATCTATCAGCACCATATATTACCTTTTTTAAAAAAGGGCAGCTTTCAAAAGATGCATCTAAGTAAACTACTGAGAAACAAGACTCACCAACAAGATTTGATAGATCACTTGTCCATAAACATATCATTTAGTGTTCAACATTAGAAGTTGCTTTGTAGCCTGAAAAGTTTTCTCTACTATGTTTATTGAAAAGTTAAGGATAACTTAATCATTATATGAAGAGAATAAATCCATACCATCCCCCTCTATATTTTGGTTTTAAATTATATATATATATATATATATATATATATATATATATTCCTTATCTTTTAAGTCCCTCCTGTTCTGTCTACATTTACCCTTTCTTCTTACATATTTATTCACATTTACTATACTAACTGGTTTTTACCTCCTATAGTATGGTAATTAAATCAGAATGTCTCTGAGGTTATGTCCAAATTTGTCTCAAGCAGAACTCTTGTAAAGTAATATTTGGCCCCTGGGTTTGTAACTTGCCTCTACTAGTGGTATAAGCTTGAGAAATTCATTGTGCCTCAGTTTTCTTCATCTGTAACATGGGGATATTAATTGTATCTGTTTTACAAGATTAAAAGAATTTATGTGAGGTACTTTTAACAGTGATTGACAAATTATCTATTATTGATAACTCTACTCAATTTCTTTATTTCAATCAAACCTCTTTAAAATGACTGTCTAAACTGACTCTAGCTACCACTGTTAATGTTAATTTTAGGGGGTACAGAGTTTTCCAAAGCAGCTCAAGTGTTCTGTGTTGGAAAGAATTAAAGATGGGCTTAGACTGAGAATTTAACCTGAAGGCAAATAAAAATTGTGACTAAAACTATAACTAAGTCCACTGTAGTGGAATGCTCTGGTAGATGTTAGCTCAGCAAGATGAGGTCACATGGGCATCCCAGGTTCAATTTTCAGCTCACCCTAAAAACTGGATGCAGTTCCATGTACCTATAGTCCCAGCAACTGGGGAGACTGAGGCAGGAGAATTGAAATGTAACCAGACTTTGTCCCCAAAAAAACAAACAGAAAAACAAATGAAAACATTAAATTCATGAAACATTGTAATTAATTCTTTACCCCAGGCTGGGATAAAGAAGGATAGTAAACATTTGATCAGGAAGAAACATTTCCTGTTTATCAACATTGTGAACCTTGGTAAAAGATTCTAAAGGTATACTCCTCTGTAGATGCTCTACTCCATGTATTAAGTACAGGTTTGGGCTTTGATAAACACTACAGGCAAAAATCAGTACCCTGTAATGAATTTCTGAAGGACAGATTAAGAGTTCAGATTCACTGCTTATATTATTAAAATGCTTGATATTCTAAGAAAATCCTAGTAACTTTTCTAAAGAAATTTTAGAGCCCAGAGTCACCTTAGAGATCATTCTCCACTCAATTCAAAGGGAAGGAACTGTTGCTAGTCTAAGGTATAAGCAAGTTCTAAACAAGCCCACAGACTTTTATTCAGTGTTCTTGGGCTCTTTGTTTTTTCTCCATCAACTGAACTTTCTAATTCAATTTTTTTTTCTTATGATAGAGAGGATGTGTACATGAACACAAAAGAAAGAGAGAGGAAAAGAGAACCTTTCAGCAGGGTCTTGTCATGTCACAATCCCCTTTTCTAGCCCTCCAGCTTCTTAGGATCTTGGGTATTGAGTATGTACCCAACACAATTTCAGGCAGACCTAGGGATCTGAAACTGTGGTTGGCCATATGGCTTCTAGCAATGCAATGTAGTACAGTACAGACTGTGCCATCTAGGCTAAGTCTCTGAATAGAATTTTATAGTGGATATTTAAAAATTGCTGATGGCCAGCTCTGTGGCTTGATGATTAAGGCTGCCCGACCCCACATGGCTGCCCATGAATTTGAGTCCCGGGTCCAGCATCTTGAAAAAACATGCCAAATGTACATGTGTGCATGCCTAGAATCCTGAAAAGAGAGAGAAATGGAGGAGAAAGGATTGCAGCATGGCCATTCCTCATGGGGGGGGGGGGTGCTTTCTTGCTTTCTGTCTGTCTCTCTGTCTCTTTCCGGCGAGTGCATACACCGTCTGTCAAATAAAAAGAGAGAGTGATTGATTGGTCTGGTTCTCACTCCAGTGTTACCATTTATTTCTCTGAACACTTGTTTTAATGAGGGTCCAGAAAACTCAATAGGCATTATTTAAATAATGAGGAAGAAGAGAGCACTTCAATAAAATGCAAAAGAAAGAGGAGAGCTTTGTCTCTGAGGCTCTAGATAGTAACTCTAGAAGAACATCTTCTTCCCAAAGAGCTGTTGTCCTTGAACTTGCACAGCAACAAACTACTGGCTGGATGGCCTGTCTGATATTATAGAAAAGCCCCCCAAAGTCAAGATCCTAAATTTCTTCAACAATGAGGTGAAAAAAGAGAACTAGATAAAGATTTGAGTTGAGGTTGGGTGGTAGCGAACATCAGAGTGATAGCAAACAGCAGGGTCCCCTGCAGACATAGATCAGCTTCTGAGAATCCTATACTGGCTGGAAAAACTTCTAGCTCTTCTATTCTTAGGAGCAGCTTGTGTGAGCACTTCAAGGAAAGTGGGGACATGAAGCTCATGGACCCCAATAAGTGTGTGATGGGCAAGACTGGACAGAGTGATGAGTGTGAACAGCCAGGGTGAGCAGCCCTCCTTTCCTTCCTCCAACAGACCTGTGGAGGAAGTTGCTGAAGCATGTAAGACATGACATTGGGGACACCCTCAGCTGGTCGCCCAAAACTCAGCATGACCTCAGCTCCTTCCTGGTAGACATGTGGTTCTGAAAGGGGAACCCTGCTTTCTCCCCCGCAGATCAGGAGGGCCTGAGGTAGGAAGGAGGTAAAGGGGGTCCTAAGCACCTGAGTTCTTCCCTTTCAGGAAATGATGGTCTGCTTTTCTGTGAATGGGTTGTTAAAGGAAGGTATAGTCTGTATAGTCCCCTCTCCAAAGTCCCTATTGCCTCCCCCCTTGTCTGGTCTCCTTCTCAGAACTCTTCCAGCCTCCTTGATCCCTTCTCTCCCCTTCCTATTCCTTATATGTTTTTCTGTTTCCACTCGGCACTTCCCAAGAATGGCCTGCTTTCTTTTAAAATCATAAATTCAATAAATTATGCATGTATTGAAAAATCATGGGCCAGCCAGTAGCATGGTGTCTAATGTGGTGGGATCCCACATGGCCATCTGAGCTATTTGCATCCTGGACCCTGAGGCTTGAAAAGCATGCTAGGTGCATATGCATGTGAGCCCAAAATCCCAAGAGGAAAATGTAGGAGAAAGGATTACAGCATAGCCATCTTCCCTGGAGAGTGCCTTCTCTCTTGCTCTCACTCTCACTCTCTCTCTGGCTAGCATAACAAAAAAAAAAGGGACCAGCAATTAGCGTAATGGCTATGTCGCTGGACTCCCATGTAGTAGACTGCGGTTAGAGTCCCGGACCTGGTGGCTTAAACTCACACCGGGCGCGTGTGCGTGCGTGCCCAAGATCCTGAGAGGAGAATGGAGGAGAAGGGATTGCGGCATGGCCATCCCCCCTGGGGGGTGATTTCTCGCTTTCTGTCTCTCTGTCTCTGTCTGGCGAGCGCACGCGCCCTATAGCAAAAACCTCTCCAAAAAAAAAAAAAAAAGGAAAAAAGAGTGAGAGAAAACAAAAACAACTTTGCCCCATAAATATGTACGACTATTATGTCAATCAAAAACCATAAAAATGTTTCTAAAAGTTTAGAAATACTTTCTCTACTGCCAAAAGAAAAATATATTAAGATGTAAACTGCTGGGAGAACATATTTGGAAACAACATTGCAGACTTTGTGTTAATAGGCCTGTACATACAGGACTTTTGCTAATTAGAAGAGAGAGTGACAAAGATAAACAATTAATTTACCAAAGAGGCAAAATGATTCTACAATAAACTTCTGCACAGAGTCCAAACGGCACTGCCTACAGAAATAAAAATCTGAAAATGTCACAATATGTGGAAAATGCAATCAGGTAAAGCAAGGACCTGGTGATTCTGCAAACAAGGGTCTCTGTGTTCCGTAGAGAAACACAATGTAAAGCAATTGATGCAGCCTGGCCTGCAGCATTTGTTGTATTTGTAGCTATAAGTACCTAGGTCCCAGGCTCCTGATTGTAGCTAACCACCTCTGCAGAGGTAGTATAGCTGCAAACAGCTCCCTGGGTGTTAACCTGGTAGCAAACTCAGGGGGCAGTAAGAACAAAAAGTAGTCTTTTCTGGCCCCCCAGGGCTCTCCTCTTTATGCTCTTGGAAAAGGGACTTCCTGTGAGGACTCCATCTTGTTTGTGTGACTCTGGCAAAGTGGGGCTGTTCTCACTTTCCTCAGCAGCCTTCCTTAATATTTTCTAAATTCCTAGCTCCAGACTGTACAGATTTCATCAAAAGAGCTCTGTGAAGACAGTGGTGATACATCACTGCCTTCAGGATACATCATGGGTGAGTTGCCAGCATAAGACTTTGACTTTGGGTCCCCACAGGGTAAAGAGTAGGTGGGCTCCCTCCCCCAACCCCACCCCAACTTACAAAACACCCGTAAGGCTCACCTTTTTATTATTACTTTTTTTTTAAGAGGTTTTTGCTATAGGGCGTATGCGCTCGCGAGACAGACAGAGACAGAGAGACAGAAAGCAAGAAATCACCCCCCAGGGGCATGGTCACACCGCAATCCCTTCTCCTCTGTTCTCCTCTTGGTATCTTGGGCACGCATGCACACACGCCCAGCATGAGTTTTAAGCCACCGGGTCCGGGACGCGAACTGCGGTCGACTACGTGGGAGTCCAGCCACATAGCCATTACGCTAACTGCTAGTCCCTTATTATTACTTTTTAATTTGCTATCGGGTGTGTGAGTTAGCTGAAGAGGGAGAAGGAGAGGCAGGGAGAAAGGGAGAGAGAGAGGAAAGGGGGGGGGGAGGAAGGGTGAGAGAGAGAGGAAGGGGGGAAGGAAGGGTGAGAGACAGAGAACAGAAAAAAAAAATGTGAAAGCACCCTTCCAGGAGGGATGGTTATGCCACAGTCCCTTCTCCTTTTGGGATTTTGGGCATGCATGTACATGTGCCTGGGTATTTTTCAAGCCACCAGGTCCAGGACTGGCTTTACAGAGCAGATGGCTATGTGAAATCCAGAGGCCTTAACCACCACCACATGGCTGGCCTGCAGAATTACCTTCAAATGGTGTGTAGGGAGGGTCTAGGCTTCTCTTGAGAACATGGACTTATGGTTTTACATGGAGAACCTCCTTTGGCAATGGTAATGGCTGAGCTGAGATCTTTCCTTGTTTAGGGGAAATGTCTGAGTCATGTGGTCCTCTCAGGTCCAAGATCTGGGATAAGAGGTATTGGAAATTAACATTCTTGGAATTCATACTGGTTGTGCAGGAGGAGCAGGGAACCCACCATTACTCCTGATTTTTTACAGCAACCATTGCTTTATGGCACAGCTTATGATTTATTCTGAAAGGTATATTATTACATACCAGTGTTCTGTCAAGTAAATTTTGTTTCTTATGTTGTTTAAATCTTCTTAGTCTGATTGATTTTTTTTTTTGTCAGTTTATCTGTCAGTCAGTGAGCTGTGTTAAGATATCCAACTAAGACTGTGGGTTTGTCCATTTCTCCATTTACTTTTGTCAGTTTTTTCTCCATTTACTTCTGTTAATTTTTTGCTTTGTATATTTTGGCTCTATGTTAAAAGGTGCATATAAATTTGTTTTGTTAACATCTATGTGTTGAATTGAAACTTTCATCATTATGAAATGTCCCTTTTTTCTCTCATATTTTTTTTAATGCCAGAGGGCACATGTACACATTAAGGGACAGAGAGAAAGAACAACCTCCTCCCCACATGCAGTGAGGTCTGGTTTTGCCATAATCTCTTTTCCTACAATTCTCTAACCTGAGCCTGGATCCCGGGCATGCATGCATATGCCCAGGATGTTTTTCAAGCCACCAGTGGCCAGGACTCAAAGCCTGTGGCCAGGTGAGATATAGCTTCCTTTGTGTAAGGCCTAACCACTGCTCCACAGGGCCAGCCCTCTCTAGTAATGTTTTTACCTAAGCATTTTTTTTTTCTTATTAGGGTCTTGCCAAATTTCAGTTGGTCAGTGTTTTAATGATGTATCTTTTGCCAATTATTTTTCCCCAAGTTTTCTGTTACTATATTTTATATTATTTGTGATTTAAGGGGCATTTAGTCAATTTAATGTTTTTATCTAGTCTTATGATCTCTGCTTTTTAATTTGAAATCTTCAGTCTTTCTACATGTAATGTAGTTTCAAATACAATCTGTCATAAATATACTATCAGGCTGGCCTTGTAGCATTGGTTAGTGCTGTGTTTGGGAACTCACATGGCCTAATGCAGTTTGAATTCCAGCTTTGGCAACCGGAAAAACATGCCAGGCACAGGTGCATGCGTGTCTAAAATCCTGATCAGATAGAGAAATGGAGGAAAAGGGATTGCTGTAGTCCATTGGGGAGGTACTTTTTCTTTTTCTTTTTCTGTTTATCTGGCGAGTGTATGCACTCTCTGGCAATTAAAAAAAAAAGAAAAAGAAAATATACAGTTTTTCCACCTGCTTTGTTTATTTATCTATATTAATTCATTATCCTTTTTTTGTAATGTTAAATAATATTATTTTTAAATTCTTCAAATTTTGCCTCATTTTACTTAGTAGTGAAAGGTTCTTTTTTCACTTTTGTAGTCTGTACCCTTCAGATTGCAATGTACATTCTTGCTTTATGACAGTCTAACATGCCCTGGCTCTTATGCATCTCCTTGATCAACACAGGTACCTTTCAACATTATAACTCCATCAACCCCTGACCCAATTTATTGTTGTGCATGCACATACACACATGCACAACAATGGGGGGGTGTCTTTTAAAAGTTCATGGAAAATTCATATTATGAAAAAAACCTATGCAAGAATTTTAATTTTTTTGCACCAAAATGAACTCATACTTTGATTCCATTTCCCATGAACTTTTTGAAATCCTTTTGTATATATAAATGTTTATATTATTTGAAGAGGGACCGGCAGGTGGCGTGGTGGTTGTGGGCACTGGACTCCCACATGGTCGACTACAGTTCGAGTCCCAGACCTGGCAGCTTGCTTTCTCACTTCCCACTCCCTCCACACACGCTCTGTCCCTTTCTAGTCAAATTAAAATAAATAAAGTTAAATAAAATAATTCTTTAACAAATTATTTGAAGAAATTATTTCTATTAGGTCATCAGGAAAGTCCTGACTCATTTTTGCATAGAAAAACAGAAAAGTACATCATGACTTTCCCAACAACCTAATGTATTATACAGTCAATACTCATTTATATTTCCATATTTGCTATTCTTGATTCATTCTTTCGTGCATTTACATTCTTGCATCTAGTATCATGTTTCTTTTGCCTGAAGATGAATCTTTAGGGGACCAGCAGTTAGCATAACGACTATGTCGCTGGACTCCCACGTAGTCGACCGCGGTTTGAGTCCTGGACCCGGTGGCTTAAACTCACGCCGGGTGTGTGTGCGTGCGTGCCCAAGATCCCGAGAGGAGAATGGAGGAGAAGGGATTGTGGTGTGGCCATCCCCCCTGGGAGGTGATTTCTCCCTTTCTGTCTCTCTCTGTCTTTCTGGCAAGCACATGCGCCCTATAGTGAAAAGCCTCTCCAAAAAAAAAAAGATGAATCTTTAGTTTTGAGTTGGCTGGTGACAAATTTGCCTACTTTTTTTTTTATTATTAAAATGTCTGTTTGTTTAACTTGTATTTTTGAAAAAAATTGTAGTGATAAAATTTAGGTCTGCAGTTATTTTACTTCAACACTCATTTGATTTCTTCAATTTACCACTATTTCTGTTTAAAAATTATATGTCAATCTTAGCGTTTGCTTATTTAAAAATAATCTGTTGTCTTTCTCTGTCTACTTTGAGTATTTTTCCTTTTCTTTGGGTTTCAACAGCTTTATTATGATGGTTCTGGGTTTTTTCTTTATACATATATATTGTTTTTTGCATCTATGACTTTATATTTTTTAATTTTTGAAATTTCTCAAACATTATATATTGAGATACTGTTTCTGTGCAGTTTCTCTCCTTCCTTCTAGAATTATAATTAAATATTTATTTTTATTTATTTACTGTATAGTCTCTGTCATTTTGCCCCATCTCTTGCTATACCCTTTATCATTTTGTCTCTCCATACTTCATTCTGGATATTTCCTTTAGACTCCTTTTCTCAAACTCCATCCAGTCCTCTCTTTAATTTTGTCTGTTATGTTATGCTGCAAATCACATAATTGTTTTTAATTTCAAATTTCAGTTTTGCATTATTGAGTTCTAGAATTTGTTGATTTTTTTGTATTTTCCAATTCTTGGTTGAAATTTTTAATCCTTTATATTCTTGCCAATAATGCCATTATCTGGATTATTTGGATTTTGTGTAGCTCATTTATCTTGTCTTTTTTTTCTCTCTCTCTCTCTTTTACTTGCTTGGTTTTCAGTCATGTCACCTTAACTCCTTTATTTATTTATTTTTCAGTTTTTGACTTAGGATGCAATGCGCTTGCTAGAGAGAGGGAAAGTGAGAAACCACCCCCAAGGCAGGGAAGGCCATATCACAATATCCTCTCCTTCGCTCTCCTCCCGGGATTTTGGACATGCATGGACCCGCACCCAGCTTGCTTTTCAACAAAGCCACATGGTTGTGCAGCACCTTAACTACCAAGCCACCTGCTAGCCCTAAAGTCCTTTTTCATGTAGTCATTTTTCAATTTTTTTTCAGAGAACAATGTTTAATAAATTATAAATTTATTTTTCTCAATCCTGGGATGAAATTATTTCCTTCTAGAAAATATTTTTTTTTCTGTCAACCTGCTAAATGGCAAAAAGATCCTAAATTCTTTTTTTTTTAATTCTTTTTTTTGGAGAGGTTTTTTATTTTTTAGCTATAGGGCGTGTGCGCTCGCCAGACAGACAGAGAGAGACAGAAAGACAGAAAGCGAGAAATCACCCCCCAGGGGGGATGGTCACGCCGCAATCCCTTCTCCTCCATTCTCCTCTCGGGATCTTGGGCACGCACGCACACGCTCCCGGTGTGAGTTTTAAGCCACCGGGTCCAGGACGCGAACCACCGACTACGTGGGAGTCCAGCGACATAGCCATTACGCTAACTGCTGGTTCCCAGACCCTAAATTCTTTTAATGTCATTGGTGATTGAAGTGATCAATCTGGACTTCAGTCTCTTGGAGGACTGGTTTATTTCCAGTTTATTCTTATTCACCTGGCATAGCTCTTAAAAGTCCCTCTCTAAGATTAAGTGATTTGCCAGTGTCCCCTCTTCTTGGCAGGCTTAGCTTCAACTTTTATTTCCTTAGCCCCATGACTCTGGAAATGTGGTACAAATTGACACCACTTCAGCATCTTCATGTTTCCTCAGGCATCATCTACTGCTACTAGGAAAAAAACAAACAAACAAACAAAAAAAGCAGCCCCTAGGAATCAGATTACTTATGGATTTCCTTTTCCCCTCGATTTTTGCCTCATAACATCTTATTGCATTGCTAGCTCTCTGATGCCTTTAAATAATTATTTATTTGAAATTATTTTCTACACTTTTCTAGTGGTTCTCAGTTGGAAGTTTGGTCCAATATACGTAGTCCGTCATGGCTGGAAGCAAAATTCTACATTTAGTTTTTCAAATTCTTAACTTGGTATAATCCTTATTATCCTTATTGTTATCTTCTTCACTGTGTCCTGTCTCTAATGTTCAGAAAGTAATGTAACAGGAACAGGAAAACACATGTAGTACACTTTTCACGACATTTCCAAGATGGATATGTGTGGTAGGCATGGATTTAGTACTTTAGATATTTTTCTTTTTATCGTATTGATGTTTCTCATCCTCATCTTATACTCCTATTCATGATTGTTTCTCTCTTGTTTATGAAACTCTTAGGTCTGTCCCAATCTTCAACCACTTTCTGATATTTCAACCACCTTCCTAACAATAGATTCTGGTTTTCTGGTATGCTCCCTTTCCCCACAATCCTCCTAAGTTATGTGATTGTAATCATGCATCACTTAACAGTGGAGATATATTCTGAGAAATGCATCATTAGACAATTTTGTCATTGTATAAACACTATAGAATGTACTTATAGAAACTTAGATGAGATTGCCTACTACATACCTGTACTATATGGTAGATAGCCTATTGCTGCTCCTAGGCTACAAACTTGTATATCTCATTACTGTACTGAATACCTCAGGCAATTATAACACAACAAGTATTTGTGTATGTAAACATATCAAATTACAGAAAAGGTGCAGTAGAAATATGGTATAATAGACCAAACAATGATATACTTGTATAGGGCACTTACCATGAATGGAGCTTGCAGGAATGAAAGCTGCTCTGGGTGAGTGAATTCTATAAACTGAGCAAAGGCCTAAGACATTGCTGTGTACTACAGTAAACTTTATCAACACTGCACACTTAGGCTATACTCAATTTATATATTTTTATTTTTAAGAACTCTTTTCTTTCTTTCTTTCTTTTTTTTTTTTTTTTGAGAGGTTTTTGCTATAGGGCGCGTGCGCTTGCCAGAAAGAGAGATAGAAAGTGAGAAATCACCACTCGGGGGGATGGCCATGCCACAATTCCTTCTCCTCTCAGGATCTTAGGCACGCACACACACACATGTGCTTGGCGTGAGTTTAAGCCACCGGGTCTGGGACTCAAACCGCGGTTGGCTACATGGGAGTTCAGCAACATAATCATTACGCTAACTGCTGGTCCCAAGAAATCTTTTCTTTTAATAATTATTTATTTTATTTCATTTATTTTTTGTTATTATTCAATTTGAGAGACAAAGACAGAGAGAGGGAGAGTTGAAAAGCAAGCCCCCAGGTCCAGGGCTTGAACCATGATCAGCCATGTAGGAGTCTAGCACCTTAACCACTATGCCACCTGCTGGCCCCAGGCTACACTCAATTTTTTAAAAATAATTTTCTTTCTTCAATAACAAATTGACCTAGGCTTACCACATTTTTTTACTTTATAAACTTTTTGATTTTTTTAAACTTTTGCCTGTTTTGTAGTAA
Source organism: Tupaia tana (assembly GCA_026018925.1). Classification (NCBI taxonomy): domain Eukaryota; kingdom Metazoa; phylum Chordata; class Mammalia; order Scandentia; family Tupaiidae; genus Tupaia; species Tupaia tana. The sequence continues at coordinate 51,305,882 of JAKSZU010000009.1, read as the reverse complement.
CACGTAGCTTAACAAGAATCTATAACAAGTGTCTATAACAAGGAAAATGATATCTAGTTGTTTCTCTTTTATGATTTTTACCAGCCATTGATGACTATTTTATAGCTCTTTTATTTAATTAGGAGTTTTTAAATGATGATAGTGAAATTCTATCTTACCTTCTTCAAGTATTAGTTGGAATATTCTTATAAAGAGAAACTCTCATTAACAGTTTGGCTATCTTTATATACAGCCTGCACAGGAAAGGTAGAATACTTGATTCTTGCCTTTTCTTTACAAATGTTAATAAAAATAAGCTGGCTTTCTGGTATGCCCCAAATGTTACCAGTAAGGTCCTTTTTTTTGTTGTTGTTTTTGAATATCATTATGAACAAATTGCTTTTCAACCTATTGATGAGCTTCAAATCCTCCTTATAGGATTTTGAGCAGTTATGACAAAATTTGACTTATGCTTTTAAAAATCTCTCTGCCTGCTGTATTGCAAATATAGTAGATGTAAAGGAAGCAAGTATAGGAATAGAAGGGAGAGTAAAAAGCAATATAATGTAATAAATAGATAGATGTTGGTGTTGGCTGGGGTGGTAGTAATGGAGAAAGTGTAAAGCGACTAGATTGAGTGTATTTTGAAGGTATAGTCAAGAGAATTTCCAGGTCAGTTAGATGTGGAATGAGAAAAAACAGAAGACTCGGGACCAGCAGTTAGTGTAATGGCTGTGTTGCTGGACTCCCACATAGTTGACTGCGGTTCGCGTCCCAGACCCGGTGACTTAAAACTCACGCCGGGCGCGTGTGCGTGCGTGCCCAAGATCCCGAGAGGAAAATGGAGGAGAAGGGATTGTGGCGTGACCATACCCTCTGGGGGGTGATTTCTCGCTTTCTGTCTCTCTGTGTCTCTCTGTCTGGCGAGTGCACGGGCCCTATAGCAAAAACCTCTCCAAAAAAAAAAAAAAAAAAGAAAAGAAAAGAAAAACAGAAGACTCCAAGCTGTCTTAAGTTTTAGATATTGAGAATGTGGGATTTCTGGATCAAAAGTCCTGCACATATTTAATTTTACTTCCATTGTCATTTAAGGGAAGTCCCAAAGATTTCGAGTACAGCACCTTTCTGACCCTGGGTTGCACTGACACCCCAGGAGAGTTTATCTGAGAATCAGCACATAATCAGTACATTGTAAAGTGATCAGGAGTGAATGAATTGTTATGCATAACTTTGTCCTCAGGCAACATGGAATAATTATTAATGTATAATAGGTGCATAATACAGACCTAAAGAACCTTACATTTACACCCCAAAAGGAAACTATCTTCACATAGTCTGCCTTACTCTCCATCTCTAAAATCCACTAGTATTGCCATCAACTAGTACATTGCTTCAGTTGAAAGTGATAAAAATAAAATAACCAGTGACTATACTTATGGGAGAAAGAATGAGTACTATCTTATTTCTGTAGATGTAAATTAAACTTCCAAATCTTGCCATTTGGTGACCTAAATATATCAGTGGGAGTGTGGAGGACAGATAAGGAAATTCCTAGGGGTGTATACAGTGTAAAATATAACCAAAACACTAAAACTCTTTATAACTAACTGAGGCCATAATATCTGATGAAGTAGATATTAGAGCAAAGAAAATTAGTATAGATAAAGAGGGCATTACATAATGATAAAAAAATCAATGCACCAGGAACACATAATGACCCTAAGTGTATACACATCCAAACAACAAAGCCTCAAATTACATGAAGCAAAAACTTATGGAGCTCAAAGGAGAAACAGCCAAGAACACAATTATAGCTGGGACCTTGAGCAACCGATTCTCAGTGATTGATAGACTTACTAGACAGAAAAATCTGCAAGGATATGGAAGATCTGAATAATATAATCGATTCAATAGCACAATATACATGACATATATTGAATACTTCACCCAACAACAGCAGAGTACCAGAATACACTTCTTTCTTTCCAAATGTCTTGTATCATTCATGAATATAGACCATATTTTGGGCCACTAAACAAACCTCAACAAATTGAAAAGCACTGAAGTCATATAGAGCATGTTCTCTGACCATAGAAAAAATGTCCAAATACTTGGAAATTGTAGTTATCACTTACTATTTCAGTTCACTGTTCAGATTCTTGTTATAGAACAGAAGTTAAAATAGTTATCTCCTGGACTGAAAGGCATTTTAGGCTGAGCAAAGAGAAAGCTCACTCTATGTATTTCAAACCAGATATCCTTGAAGGTAAGACAAGACAGGGAGACAGTTTAGGAGGTTGTTGCATCAGTCCCATGTACATGCAACCAACACAACTTCCGTTAAAGCTTATATTAGGAAAGCTTCCTTACAGGTTGTTAATTAAATTTGGAAGTTGATTGAATTTGGAACATGTGAGAAAGGTTGCCTATCATGTTTTTGAGGTTTTTGGATTATAAAGACTTAGAAAAGGCAAGATTTGGATGCCTGCCTGGTGTATGACTGACGTCCACTCTAACCCATCAACACAAACACTTCTGTTCTTTATAAACCTTCACATAGTTATCTTCTCCTTTAAGATTTTTTCCCTAATTATGTCATCTTCTGACATAAATATCTCATGTCTGGATAGGTAGAAAAGTTTGCTTTCTGACGTTTGTGTAATGTTCCATTAAGACAGAATGTCACTGATGCGTCTTGAAACATATTTTTGTTCCCAATTTCATAATACAATAACTGTGGTAGCTCTCCTCAAGAAAGAAAGGCGGGGTTTTTTTAAGGGATCTTTTTTCAAGAACCTTATTTGTGAAAATGATGAGTATGAGCTTCTTCCTTCCCACCTTCAGGAGGATGATGAAAATATGGCAATGAGGGATGTCCATGAGGACCCTTGAGTAAGACAGTAAAGTGACCAGGTGGCCTGCTTTGCATGTAAAAATCCCTGGAATTGTGTGACATTTTCATTCACTTTGTTCATCTTTTTCTTCTCTCACTGAAAAAGTGAACATTGGTAAAAGTGGAATAATGATTGAGCAATCTAATAAGTAGACTTGGTTATCAGTGAATTGAGAGTATATAGAAGTTGTAACACTTCGATACATTTCTATGTTTGTGGACACCTCCTTCTATAATTTTTGTAAAGTAACCCCTCTACCTTCCAACCCAACAATAGGAGTGTGAAGTGGAATAATGGATACCAAGAGAGAATTTGTCCAGAGAGAGAAATGGAGAACACACAGGATAAAGACAGAGAGAAGTGGTTCAAAATCACAGTGAGTATCCTGACAAAATGTGGGGAATGTATAGGAAAGACAGCACAGTGGGAGTTGTGTTGATTACATGTAAAGATGCTAGGTACTTTACTGGGGACATGAGCAATTAACACCTAAGAACAAGTTTGGAGAAGAAATGTAAAGGGAACATGCTAAGTGCAAGACGGTCATGGGAAATTGTCTAAAGGCAAAGGTGGGGAATAGCAGATGGCATAATGAACTCCCACATTGCTGGACTCCCTCATATTTGACTGCACTTCGAGTCCCAGACCTGGCAGCTTAAAACTCATGCTGGGCACGTGTGCATGCATGCCCAAAGTCCCGAGAGGAGACTGGAGGAGAAGAGATTGCAGTGTGGGTATTCTCCTTGAGAAGTGATTTCTTGCTGTCTCTCTGTCTCTGTCTCTCCAGTGAACCATGTGTCCTATAGCAAAAATCTCTCTCTTAAAAAAAATAAATAAATAAAGAAAAAGGTGGAAAATATTGCCAAGAAGATGAAGCAGCTCCCCATCAGATGCTTCAGTTGGACTCAACCTGATTGTGGGGGCTTTGAATCTCTGGAGTTCTTGTCAGAAGGGAACATAGGGTTTTCAATAGGTAGACTATCTTGGAAGATCATTTTGAGCATCTGAATTTCATTACTCTGAAGGCAAATTTGAAATAAATGATAATTAGAAAATCCGTTTCTGGAAAAACTTGAAGTAGTATCAGTGGCTCCTACCTTAGAAGTCTTTTAAAGCTCAGTAGTTGAGAATAAAACACTTGGTTGAGTCTTTTTTTTTTTTTTTGGAGAGGCTTTTTGTTATAGGGTGCATGTGTTCGCCAGACAGACAGAGAGAGACAGAGAGACAGAAAGCCAGCAATCACCCCCCCAGGGGGGATGGCCACGCCACAATCCCTTCTCCTCCATTCTCCTCTCGGGATCTTGGGCACGCACGCACATGCGCCCGGCGTGAGTTTAAGCCACCAGGTCCGGGACTCGAACTGCGGTTGACTACGTGGGAGTCCAGCGACATAGCCATTATGCTAACCGCTGGTCCCCACTTAGTTGAGTCCTAATTCCATGTTGTCTTTTTTCTCTACCATCCTTTCTTTTTGCCCTTAGATTCCTCATGGGGAAAAGTATGACAAGACATGGCTAATGAGTTCAATCCAGAGCCATTGCACTGTCCCCTTCACCCCAGTTGATGTAAGAGAGTATGGTGAAACCAGATAAGTGGGCACAGGGTACTGGGAGAGAACTGGTTCAGCAGGGGCCATTGGCCTCTGACCCTATGACTTTTGCCTTTACCTTCTGTAGTTTCATTACTTCAGAAATCGAGCACGGTTTTTCGTTCAGGATGCCAGTACTGCCTCTGCACTGAAGGATGTCAGCTACAAGATTTGTGATGAGGAGGACCAAAAGGTGCATGCTAAGGACATTCCCTATACTTAGTCCTGAGCCAGGAGGACAGAACAGGGGCTGGTCACTGTTTTAGGGATTAGAGATCCTGGAGCTTACGCCACCTTTCCTTTTGGCAGATACCTATCTTCGTCAGTCCTTCTGCTGAACCTTACTCTGTGCAGAATAAGTTGAAACCAGAACAAATGGAGCAGCTAAAGGTAATGCAGACTCAAAGCATGCTGTCTGCCTACTTCCCAGACCCAATTTTTCTTCCTCTGTCCCCAATTTCCCTGTCACCACCAGCACTATAGCCTCAGAGACACTCTAAAATTCTGTCTCTGCAGCTGACCATGACCAAACGATACAATGTCTCCCACCAAGCTCTTGACCTCCAGAAGCTCCGCTTTGACCCAGGTATGGCTGACAGGAATAATTATAGGACAGGTGAGGGCAGATGGATCTTCCTGAAAGAGAGACTTAGGGGTGGCAACATGAGAAAGGGTCGGTACTAGCACCAGCCAGACACTTCTCAGCCTTCTGATTACCTTCTCTTGGATCCCTGAAGACTTGATGAAGCAAGATATTGACATAATCCTGAATCGGACAAACTGCATGACTGTCACCCTGCAAATAATTGAAGAGAATTTCCCTGAGGTGAGGTCTTAGGCCCAGTGCTGTTATTTATGCGGAGGAACAGAAAAGATGAGATGGAGGGCAGATTTACCTCTGAGGCCCTAGATAACACCCCTCACTATAACTCTTCTTCTCAAAAAGCTATTGTCTTTGAACTTGAATGACAACAAATTGTATTGGCTGGACAGCCTGTCTGACATTACAGAGAAGGCCCCCAGAGTCAAGATCCTGAACCTTTCCAAAAATGAGGTGAGGAGAGGGAGCCAGATGAGATTTGGATTGAGGGTGGGTGATAGTGCACATGGGGGTGGGAGTTGGGGGTCTAGGAGCCAGGATGCTTTTCTTTCTCTGGGACTCCTTTTCTAATTTCCCCCCATCATTCTCAGCTGAAGTCAGTGAGGGAGCTGGACAAGGTGAAAGGGCTGAAACTCCAAGAGCTGTGGCTGGAAGGGAATCCCTTGTGCAGCACCTTCCCAGACCAATCTGCCTATGTAAGGTCAGTGCTGAGCCCTGACACCCTCCTGGGCACCCGTGTGCTCTCAGGGCCCTTGCTGCCCTGACAGTGCCATCTGCAGGAGGAGGCAGCTCTGGACCTCTGGGAGGACCACAGGCCCACCTCTCCTCTCTTTCCCTTAACCTGCTCACCTCTTCTTCTGGTCTGCGGTACGTTTCCCACCTCTGCACCAAGCCTCCCCCAGCCTGCCCTCCGTGACTGTGTTCTAGAAATCAGGGCTCCCCCTCCTCACCAGTATTGAGGGTGTTCAGCTGTGTATCCTAAACTGGGAAAGGGTTCTCCAGCCCAGGGCCTCATGCTGAGACAGGTCTTTCTGTGTTTGTGTCGAGATGGGGCTTCTCTCCCCTGTCCTGAGCAGGACCATCCTTCCATTGTTCCTAAAAGATTCCCCCACCTGACCCCAGCTGACAGAATGGCCTTCCTGACCTGTGGTGAGGGCTGAGGCTGTGGGTTACTACTGTCATGATAGACATTCCTTTAGCCCAATGCCAGGAGCTGGGCCCTCCTTGAGGAGGAATCTCGGTTCTCGGAGTCAAAGGACCAAAAGGGGGCCACTGCCAGTGAGCAGAGGACTTCCTGGGCCAGGAGTGGAAGGCTCAGGAAGTGGGGAGAGGGGTTGAGGAGACAGACCAGGCCTCTCCAGGCACTGACTTTCACTCCCTCCACACGTCACCACTTCTTCATGCCTAGTCCTTCAGGGGCACCCTGGGTAGCCCCAAACTCTCTAAACCATGTAGAGCTGGGAACTGGCCCTTTGATCTTTTGGGAAGGTCTCATGCCCTGTGGTTGCTCCATGTCCTATGCCCAATACAGACTGAGCTCACACAGATGAAAAAGGCTCGACCTATGTGCAGTGGGCCCAGCCTGACAGATGCATTTTTTCCTTTCCTACCTGGAGCCCCAGGGCCAACCAGGAGCAGGTAAAGGAAAAGGCTGCAGTAGGGGAGCCATTTCCTTCTCTCTTCCTCCCTGACCCCCACCAGCATGGTCAAGTGTTGTTCCTTTTCCCTTTCTCCTTTGTCTGTACTCTCCATATCTCCCTGTATTTCCCTTTATTCCCTTTCTGTGGCTATCCTCTGTCTTCCCCTCCCTGGTCCCTGAGCCCTACCTCTCCCTCCTTCCTGCTTCAGCATCCTGGGCCATCCCTGGGGGCTGACCTGCTCTTGGCTAGGCTAGGTCTGGCAGAATGCTGGACCTCAAGAGAGGGAGCAGAGCCCTGGGCTCCCACTCTACTCCCCCCTCCCTCTGGAGCCTCCCATGGGGACTTTAAGGAAGGTAAGACAGACAGGGAGGGGAAGGAAGCCTGGAACCTGGGCTTTAATGCTGCTTCTTGTGATACTAGAGAAGGGAGTCAGGGCAGTGTAGGTGGGAGCTACCCAGGAAGGAGAGGGAGGGAAAGAGGGAAAAGGGGAGAGAATGAGAGAGTGAGGTGTGGAGGCTGCCCAATCTTGAATTGTCCATCACTTTATTCTATTTCTGGTTTGGACAGTGCCATCCGGGATTGTTTCCCCAAGCTGTTACGCTTGGTAAGTCCTTACCTTCATCTTTGTCTCCCCTTACGTACATACACAACAACCGTTACATCTGCCCTCAAGCCCTTTTGGTCTTACCTAGTTTAAGTGTTTATATTTTACCCTTAGCCAACTAGGGGACATTGGCTCCTGAAAGTGTGGCTGTTCCTCCTGGCAAAAAATGATCACACATACACATGCATGCACTTATTCACACAATGGTTGTATATAATAATAGAGGCTTTCAGGACACACTGGTGAACATACCAACTGTTTTCCTGCTGATAGGATTTCAAGGGACATTTCATATCTGACCTCTGACCTTTTTCCCCATGAGCCTGTCCATTTCATTACTCATTCCATTTCATTTCCTTGGTCTGCACCATTGACTACCCACCTCTTCCCTTCCTCAGGATGGACAGGAGTTATGTCCACCAATTGTTGACATGGGAGTCCCTGAGATAATAAAACCTTGTAAGGTGAGGAGGGATTTGAGCTGTTGCAAGGGAGGTTTTTGTCAAACAAATAGTAACAAGGTATCTTTTCATTCCAGGAAAGCTATAAAGGATGTGAGATCCTGAAAAGTCTGGTCGTACAGTTCCTACTGCAGTAAGTATTCCTGAAACCATGACGCAAGTGAAGGCTGGGACAAGACAAGTCATCCCAGCACAGGTCTGCTTATGGTTTGAGGGAAGTTTTCAAGTCTTATTTGGAGCTCGGACCACAGAGATAGCCTGTCCGGTTTGCTCTCCCACAGGTATTACTTGATCTATGACTCTGGAGACCGACAGGGTCTCCTTGGTGCTTACCATGATGAGGCCTGCTTCTCCCTGACCATTCCCTTCAACCCTGAGGACCCAGGCCCGTGAGTATCACAGCTTACACTGGTCAGGGGCCATGTGGGTCCCCAGAAGACTGGAAGACTCAAGCCAGCTCCTGAAAACTTCTGAACTGGCTGAGCTACCACCTTCTGATCCCCTTTTCCTCCTAGGAGCAGCTTGTGCAAGTACTTCAAGGAAAGCAGGAATATGAAGAAGCTCAAGGACCCTTGTAAGTGTGTATGGGCAAGACTGGGCAGGGTAGTGGGTATGAAGGGCCAATCAGAGGGAGCATAGTCAGGGTGTGGCAACCCTCCATCTTCACCTCTTCTTCCTATAGCAGACCTACAGAGGGAGTTGCTAAAACACACAAAACGTGACATTGTGGACACCCTCAGCATGTTGCCCAAAACTCAGCATGACTTGAGCACCTTTGTGGTGGACATGTGGTTCCAGACTGTGAGTAGTACCTGCTTTCTCTGTCAGGCAGGCCTATAGCCAGAGGTGAGTAGGAGGTTTTGGGAAGATCATGAATGCCCTAGTTTACTGTTATTTCCTTTCAGGAAACGATGCTCTGCTTTTCTGTCAATGGGATATTTAAAGAAGGTGGGTATCTGTATGGTTCTCTCTCCAGATGCATAATTACTCCTTTATTCTAGCTGGGCTTCCTCTCAGAAGTCTCTCAGCTTCCCAGATTTCTTTCTTTCTCTTCCTTTCTTTTCCCTCCCCTTCTCTCCCCTTCCCCTTGTGTTCTCCTGTCCCCTAACTACTGACTTGACCTAAATATATGCCTGTCTACACTGAACAGCTTAGGTATTAGGGAAACAGCCTACAGATGTGATGGTTTTCATCAATGTGAACTTGGCCTATTGCTTAACTCTTCAATTTACTCATTTTCCAAATGGGCCTAGCAAGCTCATCTCTTGTACAGCTGTGAAAAATGAATCAAGTGAAGGGACCAGCAGTTGGCATAATGGCTATGTCGCTGGACTCCCACGTAGTCGACTGCGGTTCTCGTCCCGGACCCGGTGGCTTAAAACTCACACCGGGCGCGTGTGCGTGCGTGCCCAAGATCCCAAGAGAAGAACGGAGGAGAAGGGATTGCGGTGTGGCCATTCCCTCTGGGGGGGTGATTTCTCGCTTTCTATCTCTCTGTCTCTCTCTGTCTGTCTGGCAAGCGCACGTGCCCTATAGCAAAAACCTCTCAAAAAAAAAAAAAAAAAGAATCAAGTGAACTTGTGTTTGTCAAAGGACCTGACACATGCTAGGGAGTCCTATAACTGGGAGTTGATTACTCCCGTTGTTGCCCTCTCCATCCCCAAAACCCCTTCCCGACTCCCAGTGACAAATTCTGCTGGTCTGGTTCCCTTCAGGGTGCCACAAGAGTATCAAATAAGGCACTAATTTAGGAATGACATGTGAGCATATAAATCATGTATAACTCTAAGGGAGTATCATTGTTTGTTGCTGAAGTGGAAGAAAAGTCTCAGGGTCCTGTTCGTGCCTTCACCCGAACCTTCATCTTGACACCTGACAGCAATTCTGGGTAAGTGCTATGTTGTGGGTAGCAATGAGAACACCTATCCTAGCCTGGAGCCAGTGGTGTGGAAATGTGGTAGTACACTCAATACTGTGGAAAGCCAAAAGGTAGCTCTAAAATGCCTAGATTATTAGTTAAGCTCAGGAATGGCTCAGGAATGGACTCAGGAATCAGAATACCAAGTTCTATTCCTGACCTCAACATTCACTAATTAGTTTGGTCAAGTTATAATACTTCTTTGCAGCTCACTATCCTGCTCTGAAAAATGGGAGTGGTTGTTCACTTCTTTAGTAAAGGGTAACGTAATGGAGTTAAATTTACAAATATAATGAAGCTGTTCAATAAACTCTTTAAAGGTACACTTTGTGGCAGAGGTAAAGGGTACTGGCCTAGGAGTCTGAGAGATAGGCAGAGTAAGTATCTGAAAAGAATCTGATTGCAAAGTAGCAATGGGAACAGGTTCATTTTCTGTTCAACTGTCTGAAAACCCTTCTTTTCTACAGTCTATGCATTGTGAATGACAAGCTGTTTGTGAGGGATGCCAGCTCCAAGGAGACCCAGACCACCTCCTTAATTCCAATGCCTACACCCTGCTCCAGTTCTGCACCCACCCATTCCCAGGAACAGAAGGAAGAGGTGAAGGAATTCTCCACTCAGTCAGAGAATCTTGAGTGCTCTCAGAAGTGAGTGTTGGGAGGATCTGGGAATAGGCATGAGCTGGGAAGACTGGGGACTGAGTAATAGAAATAAATATGCAGTTAATTTGTAAAAAGTAACTATTCAGGGGTCAGCAAGTGGTATGGTGATTAAGGCACTGGACTCCCATGTGGCTGACTTTGATTTGAGTCTTGGACTTGGTGACTTGAAAATGTCACCAGGCACATGTGCATATGTGCCCCAAATCCCAAGAGGACAATGGAGGAGAAGGGATTTCTCACTATCTCTCTCTCTGTCTCCGGTGAGTGCAACCACCCAATGCAAAAACTTAAAATAATAATAATAATAATAACAATAACAATAACTATTTGAATGCTGTGCTATCAAAAAAGAAAGTGGGCTCATGAAAAATATACATTAATTGTGACAATGTAAATTATTTTAAAACAATATAATCAGATCAAATGACATACTCTTGTATATATAAAATCCTAATGAAGACACTAAAAAATGTTAAAATTAATAAGTGAATTCAGCATTGTTTCAGGATACAAAGTCAATATATAAAAATAAGTTATATCACTGGGCCAGCAAGTGGCCTGGTTAAGGACGCTGGACTCCCACATGGCCAACCACAGTTCGATTGCTGCACCTGGTGGCTTGCTCGCTCACTTTCTCTCTCTCTCTTTCACTCTGTCCCTCTCTGGTCAAATTAAAAAAATAATAATAATAAGTAAATAAATAAATAAGGTTAAATAAAATAATTCTTAAAAAATAAATTATATCATTACATACAAGCAATAAACAATAAAAAAATAAAATTAAGAAAACAATTCCATTTATAAGCATTAAAAATTAACACATTTTAGAGAAAATTTAACAAAAAAAAGCAAAATGAATACTCTGAAATTTTCAAGACATTGTATAAATAAATAAAGACCTAAATAAACAGAAAGGTATCCTCTTTTCCAGAATTGGGAGATTTAATATTGTTAATGTGACCAGATTTATTGCAGGTCCTTCCTGATGACCAAACCCAAGTTCAGTTGCCTGCCGCTCAAAGCCAGTGCTTGAAACACAAGTGTTGGAAATGAAAGGTAGCTTTATTTAGGAAATCGGTGAGCCAGGATGATGGTGAACCAATGTTCAAAGATCATCTCCAAAGTTGCACAGCGAGACAAGGTATTTTAAAGGAAAAGAAGATAAGAAAGCCGGAAGGGGGTCACATGCTCTTCTGCACAGCCCCATGGAGACTTGGCACCAGAGTTGCTATGCACAGGGCCGCTTTGTTCTCAAGTCAGCATCTTTTTCCTCTTTGTTTTCTTATACACACCTGCTCTCTCACTTGTGGTTTCAAGACCCGTCTCCTGTGAAAACTCAGAAAAGTTACAATTAGATTTTCTGATGCTAGTTAAACAGTAAAAAAGGTCAGTTAGCCAAAGAGGAGCTAACCATCTTTAAGGGCTAGTCTATTATGTCACGTTTAATATGAAGTTACTTTGGTTTCTTCGTGTAGCTTGGTTATATTAAAAGGTCAGTACTGCCCAAATTTATATACAGATTCAATGCAATTGCAAACTACAACAAAATCTAAGCTAGTTATTTTTAAAGAAATATACAGGTTAATCCTAAAATTAAAATGAGAATGCAGTGAACCAAGAATATAAAAATAATCTGTTTTCTTTGAAGAGCTTTTTGCTATAGGGTGTGTGTGCTTGCCAGAAAGACAGAGAAAGATAGAGAGACAGAAATCAAGAAATCACCCCCCAGGAGGGATGGCCATGCCACAATCCGTTCTCCTCCATTCTCCTCTCGGGATTTTGGGCACGCACACACACACACCTGGCATGAGTTTAAGCCACCAGGTCTGGGATTCGAACTGCAGTGGACTACATGGGAGTCCAGCAACATACACCAACTGCTGGTCCCTAAAAATAATATTGAAAAGTAATAATAAAGTTGGGAATCTTATTACAAGGTTATTATAAACTTACTACAAATCTACAATAGTAATCAATACTGGATGGTACAGGCCTAAAAATAGACACATAGATCAAAGTAATAAAAGGAGAATAACTCATGCCAGGTGTGTGTGTGTGCATACCTAAGATTCTGAAAGGATAATGGGGTAGAAGGGATTGCAGTCTGGCCATTTCCCCCCGGGAGGTGATTTCTTGCTTTCTGTATCTCTGTTTCTCTCTGTCTCTCTGGCAAGTGCACGTGCCCTATAGCAAGAATCTCTCTAAAAACAAGAATAAAACAATTTTAAAATAAAGACTCTTATCTTTATGGTCAACTGGCTTTCAATCAGAATGTAAAAACAAATGAAAAAATATCCAATGGGTAAAAACTAGACTTTTTTGTTACAGAGACAATGAGATATCTATTCACAAAAGAATAAATTTATATTTCTATCTCACAGCCCATATAAAAATAAAAATAAATGGGTCAAAGACCTAAAAGTTGAAACAAAAACTGTAAAACTCTTAAAAGAAAACAGAGGGGTAAATCTTCATGACCCTGAGTTAGACAATGGTATCTGATATATGGCTACAAAAGCACAAGAAAAAAAATTTGATAAAGTGGACTTCATCAAAATTTTAAACTGTTGTCAATTCTTTGCAAGGAATATGCCAGATAAGCAATGATTGACAAGGCTTCAGAAACCAGGGTGGAGCTAATCAAGATAGCTCTTAGATCCTCAGTTTGATACAGTTATCTGTAAGGACTCCTCCTTCAGCAGGGTTAAAATATGAAGCATTCTTATTTTGGTGGGAGGAAGGATGAAATCATTGATTCCTCAGTACCAGCTAGAGGAGGGGGTGATAGTCTCCTTTGGCAGGAACCACTGATGCCTATTTCTGAACCTAACATTTTTGGGGTCGTGACTCTGAGGTTGCATAAGAACTAGAAGGATGGAAATACATCACCTGAGAGTGAGTTTTTGGTGACTCGTGATGTTCCTGAAGATTTAGTGGAAAAGCTGAGAACATTTCAAACCATGCTGTCATTGAAATGAAGATTGAAAAGGATCACTGCTTAGTAGTACTGGGTGAAGAAATTGGGGACATTTCAACAGATAAATTTAATGATGGACTACCTGAATGACAACCTCAAACCTCCATTGTGTACAGTGATAAATACCAACTTGACGATGGAAAGGTTTCATGTCCTCTGTACTTCATTTTATCCAACCCTGTTGGATTAAGCCTGAACAACGGATGTGTAGGCTAGGAATAAAAATAAGCTAGTCCAAACAGCTGAACTAACCAAGGTGTTTAAAATAAGAAATACCAAAGACCTGACTGAAGAATGGTGGCGTGAGAACCTTGGATTTTTTCACTCATTTGAACGTCTGTGTTTCTGAAGTATTTATGTATTAACTTGACCATGCTGGAACCAGACATAAATACTTATTTAGGCCTAAAAATGCACTATTACTTACAGTTTGTTTCCTGCGGTAAAGAAAAAAAAAATTCATTTGCACAAAATTTGAACACATAGGAAATGATCTTCTTAGTAATGAAACTCTGTAAAGTGTTTCTTTATATTTGTAATTGTTAGGTGGATTACTTTTTTCCAGGGACTTATGCACTCCTTAAGACTGAATTCTCTAAGTTATGGTTCAGAATTTGTTACTATTGGAGAATAACTTGTTTATAATTCTGCAGAAATGCAATTATGTAATGCAATTGAGTAGAGAGTGTTTTTGATGCTCTGAATAAAGGAAATGAACTTTAATTTCATTTGGTTCACAACAATAAGAGAAACTTAACTAGGGCTGGAAGAATGTATTTTTAAATGAGGTTCTTTATTTTGTCTTGCATGTTTTAGTTTAGATTTTTTTTTTAATTTGGAAGTCCTTCATATTGTCAGAAAATATTTACCTGCCATATGCAGAACGTTTAGTTCTCCTAACAGTAGCAAAGAGTGTTAAAACACATGCCTTTTTGAGCTTGTCTGACTCCTTATCAGTAACACACATTTTGCAATACAACAGATTTAGGTTAGGGAATCCATGAAACATTATTATTATTATTATTATTATTATTATTATTATTACTTTTGAGATGTTTTGGCTATAGGGCATGTGCCCTCACCAGAGAGACAGAGAGAAACAGAAACAGAATGCGACAAATCATCCCCCAGAGGGGATGGCCATGCTGCAATTTCTTCTCCACCATTCTCCTTTTGGGATTTTGGTCACACACATGTGAGCCCAGTGTGAGTTTCAAGCCACTGGGTCTAGGACTTGAGCCACAATCAATCATGTGGGTGTTTAGTTCCTTGACCATCACACCACCTGTTGGACCCAGTAGATCATTTTTTTATTAAGTCTGTTCTATATAGAGACTTATAGATCTCATGCTCTAAAGTGTTCTCAAACTTTTTTAAAATAAATTTTCCTTTCATCTACCTAATTTTTGCATTTTTCAAGTACATTTCCTACTTAATCTCTTTCTGCCTTCCCTCAAATAGTAACTCCAGATTTTATAATTCCAGTTTTTACATTCCATATCTTCTTGGTACAACCATTCCCATTCAGCCTTATATCTTGTTGGTGTTTTGTTTTGTTTTGTTTTTTACCATAGGGCATGGCTTGCTCACTGGAAAGAGGCAGAGAAAGACAAAGGAGAGAAAGTGAAAAATAAATTCCTACCATTGGGAAGGTCAGGCTGCAATCCCTTTTTCTGCATTCTCTTCTCAGGATTTTGCATAAGCATGCAGACACACCTGGTATGATTTTTAAGATGCCTGATCCAGGACTTGAACTGCAGTTGACCAAGTGGGAGTCCAGTGCCTTAACTACCACACCACCTGCTGGCCCCCAACCTTAAATGTTAATCCTCTGTTTTGGGCAGCAACTTTTTCCCTAGAAACTTCCTTCATGCTCTTGTAAGTCAGCATTAGTTTTGAAACTGTTAGCTTTGCATAAGTTCTGCATAGCATCTTATGTTCAAAACAGAGCCAACTATGAATTTCACATATGTATTTAGGATGGTTTCTGTGGAAACATCAATGACATGAAGAAAACTGTTCTCAGGTTACTATGCTAAAATTCCAAACTGAGTTTTGGATAATATTTACTTTGTTTTAGTATTGAAGCAATTATGTTAGGAAAAACGTTGGTTGACTGTCGTGTTTAATTGACTTCCCAACATTTGAATTGTCTATTTCTAAAAAGTTCACTAAATGCCTATTGCAGTTAAACGTACTCTTGTTTAAGCGGGTGTTGCCGAGTTTTCTATTGTCTTTACTAAATAATCTATGTGACAAAATGTCTGTCAGTACTTTTCCTTCCCTTTTTATTTCCTATTTTCAGGAGTCAAATGTAGCCATAAACTGTATCCTGATGTGACACTTTAACATTTCCAGTTAGGGGAGTTTATTGCCAAACTGAATTTGGCTCGTTTTCCTCCCCACCACATAGGGTGGGGGGAAAGAAGATGTACTTAAAAGGAACGTATATTTTAAAAATGTTTGGACTACTTCTAAAACTTAAGCAGTGTCATTAATACATATCTGAGCTAGTGATGAATAGATATTTTCTTAAGAGTTCAAATGCTGGTATTCGGTGGAAGTAGAGAGTAACTTGTAGTCTATCAATTCAGGTCTTCTTGGTATGGTTGCTTTCCCTGTTTGTTCAATAAACCAATAACACTAGAAAAAAAATTTTAAACTGTTTTACATAAAAGGACACTATCAATAAAGACAACTCAAAGATAAAAAGACAACTCAGAGATTCAGAGAAAATATTTGCATATTATATATCTGATAAGGGTCTTATACCCAGAATACATAGAACACATTAAAGAAAGACAAGCAGCCCAATTCAATGGGCAAATATCTAAATAAACATTTCTCAAAAAAATACACATGTCCAAAAAGATATTCAACATCATTATTCATCTAGCAATTATTGGGTTATCAGACAAGTCATGACGTATTTTTTTCTGTTTTTCTATGCAAAAATGTGTCATGACTTTTCCCACAACCCAATACAAATCAAAAATACACTGAGATATCACTTCACATACACTTAGATAGCTGTTAATTTTAAAAATGAAAATTACAAGTGTTGGCAAAGATAAGGAAAATTTGGAAGCTCTATACATTGCTGGTCAGAATGGAAAATGATACAGAACTTATGGAAAACAGTTTGGCAGTTCCTCAAATATTAAACACAAGATTATTGGGAACCAGCAGTTGGCGTAATGGCTGTGTCGCTGGACTCCCATGTAGTCGACCGCGGTTCGCGTCCTGGACCCGGTGGCTTAAAACTCACGTCAGGCGCGTGTGCGTGCGTGCCCAAGATCCCGAGAGGAGAATGGAGGAGAAGGGATTGCGGCGTGGCCATCCCCCCTGGGGGGTGATTTCTCGCTTTCTGTCTCTTTGTCTCTCTCTGTCTGTCTGGCGAGCGCATGCGCCCTGTAGCGAAAATCTCTCCAAAAAAAAAAAAAAAGATTACTATATGACTCAGTAATTCTGCCAAGAGAGATGAAAATATATGTTCACACAAAAAACATATACATGAATGTTCATAAAAGCATTATCCATAATAGCCAAAAAGTGAAAACAACCCAAATGTTCATAAATTTATGAATGGATAAATCAAATGTGCTATATCCACACAATGGGATATTATTGAACCATAAAATAGAATGAAGTTCTGATATGTGATGTAACATGGATGAACCTTGAAAATGCTATGCTTAGTGAGAGAAATCAGTCACAAAGGACTACATTGTATGAGTCTATTTATATAAATGTCCCAAATAAACAAATCTATAAAGACAAGACGATTAATGTCCACCAGGGTCTGGGGAAAGGGGAGGATGGGGAGTGACAGCTAATAGGTAAGTAGTTGCTGTATTTTTCAGATAATTAAAATTAAATTGTGAGGGTTGCACAAACTTGTGAATATATTAGAAAAGCATATAATTGTAAACCTCAAAATGGTGAATATTGCATGTGCCTTATATCTCATTTACAAAAATAACTGGAAAATGTTTATATTTTAATTTTCATTTATTTTCTTAAGCCTCTTTTTTAGTCAATATGTATTAAATCTCCTTGTTCTTTTGAACATCTCTGTTTTTCTGCTTTGAATTCTAGTGGGCTTGAGTGTTAGTGGGAGATATTTTGGTATTTACTAGATCTTTCTTTATCATTACAGTAGTGTTCATACTGGCACGTGTCCTAGTAAAAGAGTAATAAAGCTATAGCAATGACATTTTGTTGTCTATATTGTGATAGTAATGGATATCATCTGATCTTCTCCCTCTCTAGGAACCTTCAGGAGAATGTGTAGAACTATACCAGAGCTAATCAGGTCTTCATTATGTGCCAGGTAAGGTCTGAGAATTAAGTAGGTAAAAGATGGCTGTTTCTGAACTTTCAAGAAGGCAAGGAAAGTGGAGGCTTGGTGGGCCAGAAATGAAATTGAGGGAGCCTGGCTCTTTTGATTTCCCAACTTCTTTCCTTTACTTCCTCCAGACTAAGGTCAGGATTCCAGAGAAGGCCTTCAAGAAAATCCCCTAAAAGGAGCCCTTGGATGTCATCTTCATCTTCATTTATATCATGTTTGTTTCTCTTTTCACCAACCTAAGGTCACAACCATGACTAGACTTGAGGTCTGTCTAAGAACCCTAAGTTCCCTTGTAGGCCAGGACTATAACCATCTTACTGGCCAGATGTTCTGTGTATTTTCTCCACTTACGGTCATTTAGTTTTATAATAAAGAGTGACGTTATATGTTGTATGTTGTGTGACCTGGATTGTTCATCCCATGCCCCAACCTTGAGTCCATGGGAGCCAGGACTGAAAGACCCTGTGGGTCTCTACTTCTCCCTGCCATGTCCATCCCTGGTTGTCCATAGCAGATACCAGTCTTGCCTCCATAAGTAGTTGGCCAATAAATCATGATGAGAAAGTAGACACACTGCTTCTAGGGATTATCCTTTGGAAGACATTATTACTTGGCCGGACATTCCACCTGGAGGCCCACAGAAGCAAGCATGTCATCTGGCACAACAGGGGCTTCGTGAGGATGCCTGCTGGCTAGTGAGGGCTCTGCAAGGAAGCTGAGGACTTGTGTGTCTTCCTTCTTATTTCCAATTATTTGGACATTTTCAAAGACCATACCATGATAGGTTTTATGATGCTCAATGATGCACACATAAGCAAATGGGAAATGGGCCTTCCCACAATTTTTACCATGCTTCCATTTGTCTTCCCATCAACCATACTGACCTTTCCCTTCCTAAAGGTGCAATGTGTAAGAACTCTAATGTTAGCAAGTGCAGAGAGAAGGAAAGTCAGCCTATCTGCCCAGTTCATTCCTAGAGAGCTGACACATGTCTATGTTCTTGAGAAAGTTCGGCCATTAACTTACTTCTAAACAAACAACAATTACACAGAAACTCACATTATGAGACCTCATATAATGAGAAAGGTCCCTGTGGGACCTGTGGGACCTTTGGGACCTTTCTCAACAACTGGCTATTATCAGCTCCATATTGCAGAGAAGAGTTGGACAGGACATTTGCACAATTTATTTTCCACACTTATGTAATGCTTGCACTTGAGACAACAAGCAGGCATAATTTTTTAAGTTAATAATAGTACAAAGTTTTCAGGTTGCAATCCTATAAGTAATGATATTATTATTATGAGGGACCCAGTTTACAAATTATGCCTCCACTTCTTTGCTTGGCATAAGTTACTTCCTACCTCTTGCAACTTTTCAATTCTTTGTGTACATTTACACTAAGGAGCTATATGTTGGAGTGTGAGTTTCTTAAAAACACAAACTAAGGCAATATTTGTCATTATGTAACCAGACTGGTTTCAAGTTCAGTCCAGTGACTGAACCCAAGTTTGGCTGCTCACTGCTCAAAAGCCCAAACTTGAGAGGCAACTGCAGGTGAAAAAGAAAGGTTTATTTAGGAAACCAGGGACCTGGGGAGATGGTGAACTTATGTTCAAAGACCATCTCCAAAGAGACAGCTTTGGATAAGAGATCTCAAAGGGAAAGAAGAATAGTGGGAAGAAGAGAGGGGCTACATTCTCTTCTGCACAGCCACATGGAGATTTGTTGGCACCAGTACTACTACGCACAGGATCTCTTTGCCCTGAAGACCAGCAGCTCTTTGCTCTGTTTTCTTAGATACTGCTGCTCTTTGACTGGGGTTTCAAGGCCCAGCTCCTGTGAAAATTCAGCAAGGCTATGATTAAGTTGGTTTTTCCCCCTACAAGTTAAACAAGGTCAGTTAGGAAAATTGAATCAAATCATTTTTAAGGGCTAATCTATTATACGATGTTTAATATAGTTACTTTGGTTACTTCTTGTAGCTCAACTGCAAATCTCCACTGTAAATTATTCAGTCCATTTCTATGGAATAGGGGCAATGATCCATCTTTTGTAACTACTTCCTGCTAAACCGAGGTATAGTAAGGGTTTTGGAATTAAAGATTTTGACATGACAAGAAATGCTGCTTTTAGTTTCCTTTTCTAGGTGGGGGGGGAATTACAGGTACCTGTCTGCTTCTGTGTCAATTAAAAAGTCAATCATTTGATTCCCATCTGTCAATTATATTTGTAGCTCCTTAATAATAGCAATTCTCAGGAGTTGGAGGGAACTCAAAGGTCCATGCTCTCACTAAATGCCAAGTATGGATAGAATTCTGGTAATAAGAGAGAGGTCACCTTGAAGTACCACCATTGACTGTTAACATAATGGTAAACAGAGGCAAGACAGGGACCAACAGTTAGTGTAATGGCTATGTTGCTGAACTCCCATGTAGTTGACCATGGTTTGAGTCCTGGACCCGATGGCTTAAACTTACGCTTGGCGCACGTGCGTGCGTGCCCAAGATCCCAAGAGGAGAATGGAAGAGAAGGGATTGCAGCGTGGCCACTCCCCCTGGGGAGTGATCGCTCGTTTTCTATCTCTCTGTCTCTCTCTGTTCTCTCCCTGTCTTTCTGGAGAGCACATGCACTCTATAGCAAAAACCTCTCTAAAAAACAAACAAAAAACAGAAGCAAGACATGTAAAAAGGAATTCATTTGAACATAAATTTGAGAACTGTACCAGGACATAGCTGGATGAGCATAATTTTCAAACATGCTTATCAAGGTTGTTCAAACTTCTGACAGATCTTAAAGGCAAAAACCACAAATGAGAAGATGAGGGAGAGAGAGAATTATACCAGTTGTTTTGTCCAAGGTTATGATTCTGGCAGAGTTTTCCAAACAATTCTTGATATTGGGCATGCTAGCACGAGAAAACACCTCCCTGATAGCCTTTTGGGCTTGGTTTTGTCAGGGTTGACACAAATGACTCCATTTTGATTATGAAAAACTTTCATATATCCTCCTCTCATTTCCCCCTCTCAATCAAGACCTCTTTCTGCCATCAGTGCATTGATGGCACAAATAGGTGTGGTGTTGTCTGTTGAAGATATTTCGTAGTTTTATCAACGGTACTGGGGAGAGGTGTTCGCCTGTTGAAGTGTCCATTTTGTAAGACAAATAATAATGTGATTGAATGTATGGAAGAAAATGAAATGAAAAAAAAATTAATTAATTAATTTAAAAAAAGAGCTCACTAGAGGTAAGTGCTAATTTGTGGATTTTGCCAAATCCCACAGTACTTATCTCTGTGTGCATAGTAGGAATTCAATAACCATCTGTTTACATGTTAGGTTGATGCCAGACACTATGAGAATAAGGACAGTTATGACCAAAAAAAATCTCTTTCTGAAATCATTCCTGATCAACCATCTTATGATTATATTTCAATTATCCCTTCATGCCAGGACTGACCTGTCCCAGTTATTGATCTGGTTGTCCCATGCTGGAGGGAAGTGATTGACAACTAAGATTCAGTGTCAAACCCTTTTTAGCAACATTTGAGCAACAAGAGAGGTTTGAAGGGAGTGGCTCTCAGGCTGCTTACCTGAAGTTAATTGGCCACAAAGTTATAAAGAACTTGTATTCAATAGTACTTGTTAGAGTCTTTTCCATGAGGAGCAATTTTGTAACTGTGAATGACAAAAATACTTAAAATAGCCATAGTTAATAGTTTGGTGACAATCCATTACAATAATGATGCAACTAGCAAAAATTTAGTTATTTCTTTTGCATACAGCACTTAGAGTTAAAAACCCAAATTACAACAGACAGTGTCATATCAGAACTATTAAACTTTAATAAATTTTACATGATCTTAAAACCTTAACAGAGATTTAACATTACTTTTTAATTGATGATATTTCTCATATACATTAATATTTCAGATAAACCTCTACAAAATAAGGCATTACATCCTTTGAGGCTTTCCATGGGTTCAAATAGAAAATATAAAAGTCAAATTTTAGGTGAAAAATACTCAATTGAGCGGCCAGTATTAAGTTTACTGGTTAAGGTACTAGGTCCCACACGGCTGACTTCATGGTTCAAATCCTGGACCCAATGGCTTGAGAAAATATGCCAGGCACATGTGTGTATGTGCACATCCTGAGAGGAGAATGAAGATGGGATTGCAGTATTACCATTCCTCCTGTGGGATGATTTCTCACTTTCCTTCTCTCTCGGCCTCCCTCTGTCTCTCTTTGGCAAGGGCACACATCTGTAGCAAAAATACTAAAAAAAAAAAAGTATGTAATTTAGAATTTGACCTTGGAGAAATCTGTCAAAGGTCTCATAAAATTTACAACGTTTGATTAAAGCATGATTACAGGTCATTGAAAAATAATAGTAATTTATTTAACCAAAGTGATAATCAAAAGATTTTTTCTTAAAGAGAGATTTTTTTTTTGCTATAGGTCACATGTGATTGCCAGAGAAACAGAGAAAGACAGAGAGACAGAAAGTGAGTAATCAACCCCCAGGGGGATGGCCATGCCAAACCCCTTCTCCTCCATTCTCCTCTCAGGATTTTGGGCACGCACGCATACACGCCCAGCATAAGCCACTAGGTTCAGTACTCGAACCGTGGTTGATTTCATGGGAGTCCAACGACATAACCATTATGCTATCTGCTGGTCCTGATAATCAAAAGATTTTAATATCAAGTATAGGAAATTATGTAGATTAAAAGTTAAACCTTAAAGCTCAGTTTTTCTAAGTAATCAAAAAACCAATAAACACAAAAACAAAGCACACAAATCTCTATTTCTTAGGCAACTTACCAAAACAAATAAAAACCTCTTATAGTATGAGTACTTTTGATTAAGAACAGGGTCAATATTTTAAGAAAAACCTTATTCTTTTACTACAGGGGAAAAACAACTTTATACTCAATTTTTAGAGAAACTTAAAAATTCTTTTCTTGGGCCAGCCTGTGGTGTGGTGGTTAAAGGTGGCTGAATCCCATATGACCTACCACATGGATTGAGTCCTGGACCTGGTGGCATGAGAAACACACTGGGTACGTGTGCATGCATGCCCGAAATCCTGAAGGGAAGGACAAAAGGAAGAGAAGAGATTGCAGTGTGACCATTCTTCATGAGAGGTGCTTTCTCACGTTCTCTCTGTCACTCTCTGTCGCCCTCCAGCGAGTGCACACACTCTCTTGACAAACTGAAAAACAAAACAAAACCAAAAAAAAAAAAAAATCTTCAAATTTTAGCTATATATATAGCTAAATTTTATATATAAAATTCCTTTGATGAAATTTCCTCCCTCCACGAATGTTTACAACTCCCTTTCAGACCCTTTTCTACATAATTCAAACTTTCTGTAACATATTTTAAACTTTTAGTACTTGCCTCTTCTTTCCTTTTTCCCATCCTCAAATAATTCAACCATTTTAATTTAGAACAAAACTTTTTACCATATAAAATCCATTCCTATACAAAAATTTTGTCTTTCCTTTCAACCTTTCTTAGCACAAATACATCCCCTCACTTACATCATTTTTTCCTCATCTCTCTTAACTACTTTCTATTTTCTTTCTACTTTGTTCTTTCTTTCATGAATTTACTTCTGGAAATGACTTTAACTAACCTCTGATTTAGACAACAATTATTTTCTTTTCTCAGTAATAGAATACATTTTATTCACTGCTTATAATTTATCTCATCAAAAGCATTCCATTTTTTATAGCTTTATAGGTAGAAATACATTATGACAACCAGAGTTTTTTACTCTTTTTTGTCTTTAGTTTTTGCTAATAGGGCACATATGCTTGCCAGAGAGTTGGAGAGAGACAGAAAGAGAGGGAAAGTGAGGAAGCACACCCCCAGGGTGGATGACCACATCATAATCTCTTCTCCACACTCCTTAGGGATTTTGGACAAACATGCACATGCACCTGGCATGATATTCAAGGCACTGATCCAAGACTCAAACTACAGCTGACCATGTGGGATCTGGCACCTTAACCTCCGCACCACCTACTGGCCCCACAAGCAATTTCCAATTTATTCATAATATACCAATAGTTTATGGATATACATCTTATAAATTTTAAAAATACATGCTTTTATAGAACAATTTTAATGAGGAACAGAACAATTTTATTAATAGACTTTTGCACCTACAAAATACATAAAGCCAAAAGTAGACAAATTTAAACTTCATGTTAATCAGAACACTTTAACTTGCTTAAATGTGACTCAAACATTATCAGGACCAGCAGATGGCATGATGGTTATGTCACTTGACTCCCATGTAGTTGACCATGGCTCGAGTCCTGGACCTGGTGGCTTAAAATTCATACCAGGTGCACGTGTGTGCATGCCCAAAATCCCGAGAGGAGAATGGAGGACAAGGAATTGTGACATGGCCATCCACCCTGGGGGGTAATTTCTCGCTTTCTATCTCTCTGTCTCTCTCTGTCTCTCTGGCAAGTGCGCATGCCCTATAGCAAAAATCTCTCAAAAAAAGACAAACATTTTTAATGAATATCTACTATTTAATTTCTATAACATAAGTTTAAGATCTCAAATTACCTGAAAAGTTAATTTATAAACATCTCACTTATAATCTAATTTAATTTTTAAACTATTATGTCTGGTTTATCTGTGGAAATCAGGATACCAGAAAAAGCTAGTTATTTTCCTGTTAACCACTGTCACAACATGTAAATGTTAGGTAGTCACCCTCAGTTGTTGACATAGCTGTTTTTATACAACCAACAATATTGAAACAAATATTATGTTGTCTGATCAGTGAAATCCTGGCTGATAATTTTGAAGACATGTTCATTTTTACTTTACCTACAAATTTGAAACTGGCTTATTTATCAAAGACTTACTTAAAAAGCATTTGGTTTAATTTGTATGAGTCTCTTATTTGTAAGACAAATTGAATAAAATGCCTTAAGGTGTTTACCATGTAGACACAGCATACCACATGCATGCATGCATGCACAAACACACTTAAGCATATGTAGACTTCTAAATATTCTTGGAAAATGTGTATTATGGGAAAAACCACACATGGACTTCAAAGGTTTTGCACCAAAATAAACTCATACTTCAATTCCATATATCCATGAAACTCTTAGAGTACCCCTATCCATATACACAAACAAAATATCTTAAAGCTTTTCATAGCAGTTTGATTTTTAAAAAAATATATTTACCCATTTTGTTCTTCTTCTTCAGTTTCAAATGAGATTAAAGAGTTAACTCTGAGATGCTTACAATTTAGTCGGAACTATCTGAACCTGAGTGAGAAAAACAAAGCTTCTAAGCACCCATGAATTTTCCTCTCTTACCTTAAACCTATGAAAAATTCAACAGATTCAAAGTAGGCAGGGGAAGAAAAAAAGAGATACACGGAGAACTGAGAACATTTTTAATAATACCTGAAAAGACATGAATTTGGACATAAGATTGCAGCTATAAATTGGCCAATCTGCCAATATTTAACCCAAAGGACTCTGAGAGGGAATTGACCAAGTTCCCCCATCACAAAAAAGTAGAGACAAATGAACAAACAAGCGAGCAACCAGACGAGATGCCTCCAGATTCAACCTCCCACATGGGAGAGACAAGTACAGTCTATTAGTCATTTCTCTCACCAACAGTACCACTGAAGTGATCTATAAGGTGCTGATGGCTTTAAAACCCGAGACAGTAAAGAGGTGGGGAAAGAGGAATTTGATACGCACTGTCAGTAGATTTACCTGGTCCAAAGGAGCTCATCAGCTTGTTCCAAATACTCATTTCCTTCCTACCAAGCTCAAAAGCAAAAGTAAGCAGCTGGTGCTGGGAAGGGGAAAAAAGGAGATCCCCTGAAACAAAATGGAGTATTGGCAGCTGCTTGAGTCTGTCTCCAAAATCACTGCAGGATGCTAGAGGGTGCTACTCCCGGCTGACTCACAATATCTGTAACTAGACCACCTAGGGGCCCAATCCAGTTACCAAACTCAAGTATGGCTGCCTACCACTTAAAGCCAATATTTACTTGAGAGGCACATGTTGGTGGAAAGAAAAGTTAGATTTATTTGGGGCACTGGTGACCTAGAAAGATGATTAACTTATATGCAAAGACTGCCCCCACTGTCCCAATCACAGACCAGGACAAAGGGTTTTAAAGGAAAACAAGGGCCAGTCAGAGATGTGGTGGTTAAGGTGGTTAGTTCCCATGTAGCCAACTACATGGTTCAAGTCTCAGACCCAGTGACTTGAGAAACACACCAGGTGCATGTGCCTACGTGCCCAAAATCCTGAAAAAAAAAAAGGGAGAAATGGAGAAGCAATTGTAGCATGACTATCTCCATAGGGGATGTTTTCTCACTCCCACCCCCTTTTGTGTCTCTCTCTGGCGAGTACAAATGCCCTCTAGAAATAAATGAATAAATAAATAAATAGGGAGAGAAAATAAGTAAAATAGAAAGGGGAGAGGTTAAGTATGTGCTCTTCTGCACTATCACATGGAGACTTGCTGATACTAGAGTTGCCATGCACAGGGTCACTTCACCTTCAAGATCAGTGTCTCCTTTATTCTCCATTTTCTTATACACATCTCCTCTCTGCCTATGGTTTCAAGATCTAGGTCCTATGAAAATTCAGCAAGGCTATGATCTGGCTTTATGCTACAAGTCAAACAATAAAACAAAGTCAGTTAGTAAAAGAGAAGCATACTAATTTTTTTTTGAGACGTTTTTGCTATAGGGCACCAGAAAGACAGAGAGAGAGATAAAGAGACAGAAAGCAAGAAATCATCCTGCAGGGGGAATGGCCATGCCACAATCCATTCTCCTCCATTCTCCTCTTGGGATCTTGGGCACTCACGCACACGCGCCCTGTGTGAGTTTAAGCCACTGGGTCTGGGACTCAAACCACGGTTGACTACATGGGAATCCAGTGATGCAGCCATTACGCTATCTGCTGGTCCCAAGAAGCAAACTATCTTTAAGGGTCATTCTATTATGTCAGGTTGGTTCCTCCTTGTAACTCAGATACAGTTACACAAAGAATAATGCACACCTTGCTCTTACACGAAATGAGTCAATAGTCAAAGACAAACTCTTATATCTCTCTAAATCTAGGTCTTTTCAACCAGTAATAGACACCATACTGGGCGCTTCTCAGCCTCTTTGTGAGGAATAATGACAGTACCACATGTTATTGAACAGTTGCAGTACCTAGTTCAATTCAGGCTCTCTGAGCTGTCTAGGTTCCCTTGTGGACAGGGACCATGGAACACATTGTATGTCCCCTCTACTTCCTCACTGTATACTCAGGTTTCCATCCTTCCCTAGTCAACTTGAATTCCAAGGCCTTCCTTTCTCTCATGCACCTGCCACCAATTCTCACGATTGCCTTTGTGCCATGTTCCTGGGTAAATGCTAATTCTGAAGTCTTCTTCCTCATACACAAATCTTTATACCGAAGGTCACAGTTTCTAGGCAGCAAAAGTAAGATGTGTAATCAGCCATGAAAAAAGTAGGTAGAAAACAGTATTTAATATGAAAGAAAGATTTTAGAAAAGAAGTACACCTAAAAGACTTTTGGGAGAGCAGGTTATTAGGTAGCAACTACATTTATAATGTGTTAGGTGTTATTTTTATTACTAGAGGTGATAATGAATATTTAACAGTGGGAGGTCTGTCATAGTATCTATGTTCTTTGTTTGAATTCAAGAAACTGTCCTTGTGCATGTCTCTCATGTGTGAAGGATTTGAGGAATTTGATTACCTAATTGAACATGGCCAGTGTAAACCTTGAAGATATCTGCATCCTTATTTGAATGCAGTACCCAATTAGTTTAATGCCCTAGTGGGAATTATGTTGACCAAAATGTCTCGTTGGGTCCTTCTGTATTTATGAGGAATGATAAGAGGGAAGTTAACAACGGTCCCTATGTGCCCTTCTTAGGTACTAAAGAAGAAAAATGAGATCTGCTCCACCTTCCCAGTGCCAAGGAGCTGGGTAGAAGGAAAGAGTCTCTGCAGAGGGTCTAGATGTAGAGGGTCTCCTAATAAGTTGTGATTAACATGACAGCTGTCCTTCTGCTATTTTCTTAGAACTGCCCATTAATTTCTAGCTAAGTGCCTATCACAGTGCCAGATTTAATATTCTGTCCAGTGAAGTGCTTTGAGTTGAATTAGAAATAATAACTTCAAAAAATATTCTATCCCTTCTTCAGAACAACTAAAAATTAATGGCAAGTGAAAAATTGAAAAAATATTTGCAACGTACTTTAGCAACAGAAGAGCAGTATGTTGGACATAAAAATAAATCTAACTAGCAAAAACAGTGATGTCCATAGCCAACTATGATATATTTCAAAGAGATATTACAGTAATTCAAACATATACAAATTTTGAAAGTACATATAAAAAACAAGAGAAATAAATGAAAAAGCAAGTTTCATAATAAGTATAACGAAATATAACTGATACATAGGAATACATATTTACATATTAATATGCAGGAGTTCAGAGGGCCAGCTGGTGATGTGGTTGTTAAGGTGCTGTATTTCATATGGCTGACTTTTGCATTTTAAATCCAAGACCTGGTGGCTTGAAAAACACACTGGGCATGTGTAAATGCATCCCCTCTATGTGTGTCTGTGTCTCTATCCAGCAAGTGCACATACACTATAACCAAAACAAACAAACAAAAAACTAATATACATGAGTTTGTTTGAAAAATTATACTAAAAGTAGATATTTCCCTCTATTTCTTTGTTCATGGTTTTCACAACTTGTCTGTAATACTTCTTCATTTCCTCTATTAGAAAGCATTTTGGGGGAGGGAGCAGCAGGTGGCATAGTGGTTAAGGCACTGGACTTTCACGTGGTTGACTGCAGTTCAAGTCTTGGACCTGGTGGGAACATGTCCATG
Source organism: Tupaia tana (assembly GCA_026018925.1). Taxonomy (NCBI): domain Eukaryota; kingdom Metazoa; phylum Chordata; class Mammalia; order Scandentia; family Tupaiidae; genus Tupaia; species Tupaia tana. The sequence continues at coordinate 51,277,267 of JAKSZU010000009.1, read as the reverse complement.
CATGACCAAAATACCAGGAGAAGAATGGAAGAAAGGGGATTGGAGCATGGCCATCCCTCCAGGGAGTGATTTCTCATGTTTCCTCTCATTGTCTCTCTCTGTCTCTTTCGGGTGAGCACATAGGCCCTATGGCAAAAACTTAAAAAAAAAATTAAAAAGCATTTTTTGGGCCAGCCCTTAGCCTGGTGGTTAAGTAAGCTGGATCCTACATGACCAATTATGAGTTTTGAGTCTGAACCTGATGACTTGAGAAACACTCTGGGAACATATGCATGTGTGCCCAAAATCCTGGAAAGAGGGGGAAATGGAGGAACAGGATTGCTTTGTCACTTTCTCTCTCTTTCTCTCTCTGTCTCTGTTTCTCTCCATGAGTGCACATGCCCTCTGGCAAAAAATTTTTTTTTTGGAGAGGTTTTTGCTATAGGGCGTGTGCCTTCGCCAGACAGACAGAGAGGGAGACAGAGAGATAGAAAGGGAAAAATCATCCCCCAGGGGGGATGGCCATGCCACAATCCCTTCTCCTCCATTCTCCTCTCGGGGTCTTGGGCGCGCACACACACGTGCCCGGTATGAGTCCAGCAACATAGCCATTACGCTAACTGCTGGTCCCAAGAAAGACACTTTCTTTCTTTCTCTCTCCCTCTCTTGCTCTCTCTGTCTCTTTTGCTTGCATAGACACACATGACATAGCCATTACACTAACTGCTGGCCCCCTAAAAATGCAACTTTGAACGAAGCACTGAACTACACAAATGCAGAATGAAAACAGCATTTCAACTCCACCAAAAGTACTCATTAAAAAGGGTGTAAGAGCCACCTAACTTCCCTAGGCACTACTCACTTTTTAAACAGGAAACAATACAAAATATTGTCCATAAACAATATCCAGGCTCTAGAGCAGGTTTCAGAAAGTCTTCAACTTCATGTTTTAGTAGTGATGAGGGGAGTAAGATCGTGCTGTGGAATGAAATGTGGAAATTGTACTGTTGCATTTTGTAAACACCTACATAATTCATCTTTTAGTTAATAGTTCTTGGGGAAAATGTTTTGTTTTTTGTAGAGAGGGAATGAGGACACAAATTGGATAATTCACCTACCTCCTGCCCCAGGAGGTGGTGCATTAGCTCTGAGATAGGGGTGAGGCAGACCTGGCAACTCTCAGACCTGAAGTATTCCAGTCTGAACTGCAGCTTACAGTGGTGAAGATGCAACTTTATACCTATTCTTAATGCCTCATCATGTAGAGGAAGGGACCAGGGCCAAGTTATGGCGATAGAAAGTATTAAGTCATATTACTATAGTATCATCGATTTTTTTAAAAGAAAAGGTAAGTTATTGATCGCTTTTAACAGGGGGAGAAAGTAAATGTTTACTATAAACTGAACTTTCAGTTCATATGCAAGAGTTTTCAATGCCCCAAGTCAAACTATAAGTATGTGGGGAACAATTACTTCCATTCAGTTCTTACATATTTACCGTCAAAGAATACTAGCAGGATGTGCGCAGCATGAAGAAAGTATTAGTCCTTCTCAGTGTTCTGAATGTGAATGTAACTGCTGTCTGTATACAGCACATTCACGTATTACTTTCCTTTTGTACTTTATATACTACCATGACTACTGAACATAAAGAGTTAAAAGAATCTGAGTATGTCATGAATAACCCTAAATACTAGTAGCCTGTAAGATATCAGCAATTTTCCCATTATGGACTGTCCTCTCTAAAGCAAGGGAGGGTATCATTTCCACAGATTATTTTAGGTTCTTTAAGCTCATTTTGGGCCTGCTAAGAATAAAATATTGGGGAAAGTGTTAAAGTAATACTTTGGGGGGGGGGCAGTGGGTGGCTTACTGGTTAAGGCACTAGACTTGCACATGGCTGACCACAGTTCAAGTTCCGGACCCAGTGGCTTGAAACTCATGCCGGGTGTGTGTGCGTGCATGCCCAAAATCCCAAGAGAAGAATGGAAGAGAAGGGATTGAAGTGAGACCATCCCCCCAGGAGTGATTTCTCACTTTCTGTCTTTGTCTCTCCAGTGAGCACATGCACCCTATAGCAAAAATTTCTCTTTCTCAAAAATAAAAAATGGTAGTACTGGGACCAGCAGTTAGCAAATGGCTATGTCACTGGACTCCCATGCAGTCAACCGCGGTTCGAGTCCCAGACCCGGTGGCTTAAACTCACGCCGGGCGCGTGTGCGTGCGTGCCCAAGATCCCGAGAGGAGAGTGGAGGAGAAGGGATTGCAGCGTGGCCATCCCCCCTGGGGGGTGATTTCTCACTTTCTGTCTCTCTGTCTCTCTCTATCTTTCTGGCGAGGGCACATGCCCTATAGCAAAAACCTCTCCCCCATCCAAAAAAATAAATAAATAAAATATTAAAGCAGAAATAAATGAAACAGATAATTTGAAAATTATACAGAATGAAGCCAAAATCTGGTTCTTTTGAGAAGTTAAACAAAATTGATGCACTGTTAGCTAGACCAATTAAGAAGAACAGAGGAAGGAACCAGATAAATCAAACCAGCAATGAAACAGGTAATATTACAATAGACATAACAGAAATACAAAAAATCAAGAGAGAAGCTACAAGTGACTATTCACCAATAAACAAGAAAACCTGAATGATATGAACAAATTTCTGGACACATATAATCTACCAAGATTGAATCCAGAAGACTTAGAAAGCCTGAATAGATCAATATAAAGCAATGAGCTTGAATCAGTGATAAATAGTCTCCCAACAAAGAAAAGCCAAGGTCCCGTTGACTTGACTTCTAAATTATACACAACTTTTTTTTTTTTTTTTTGGAGAGGTTTTTTGCTATAGGGCGCGTGCACTCGCCAGACAGACAGAGAGAGACAGAGAGACAGAAAGCAGGAAATCACCCCCCAGAGGGGATGGTCACGCCGCAATCCCTTCTCCTCCATTCTCCCCTCGGGATCTTGGGCACGCACACACACGCGCCTGGCGTGAGTTGTAAGCCACTGGGTCCGACAGGCGAACCGCGGTCGACTACGTGGGAGTCCAGCGACATAGCCATTACGCTAACTGCTGGTTCCCAATTATACACAACTTTTAAAGAAGAGCTAACACCTGTTCTACCCAACCTATTTCTAAAGATCCGAAAGGAAGGAATCCTCCCAAAGTCATTCTATGAAACCTCCATCACCCTGATTCCCCCTCCCCCTAAAAAAGCCAAAAACAAAAACAAAAACAAAAGCACTACCGACCAGGGACCAGCAGTTAGTGTAATGGCTATGTTGCTGGGCTCCCACGTAAACCACTGTGGTTCGCGTCCCAGACCCGGTGGGTTAAACTCAGGCCAGGCACGTGTGCATGTGTGCCCAAGATCCTGAGAGGAGAATGGAGGAGAAGGGATTGCGGCATGGTCATCCCCCCTGGGGAGTGATTTCTTGCTTCCTGTCTCTATGTCTCTGTCTGTCTGGTGGGTGCATGCACCCTATATATATAAAAAAAAAAAAAAAAAAAAAAACCCTCTCCAAAAACAGCACTGCAGACCAATATCCTTGATGAATATAAATGCAAAAAATTCACAACAACTTACTAGCAAATCATATTCAATGACACATTAAAAAGATTATACACCATGACCAAATCAAGAAAAAAAAAACACAAACAAAAAAAACAAACTCCAATAGCATTCTTACACACCAACGAGGGAGACTGAGGTAGAATTGAAGAAATCTATTCCATTTACAATAGCCACAAAGACAAAAAAGTAAGATACCTAGGAATAAACATAACCAAAGAAGTGAAAGACCTCTATAAGAAAAACTGAATAAAAGAAATAGAAAATGATACACAAAAGTGAGAAGACATCCTATGCTCCTGGATTGGAAGAATTAATATAATCAAAATGTCAATTTTACTCAAATGAATTTATAAATTTAATGCAATTTTTTTTTATTTTTATTTTTTTATTTTATTTTATTTTATTTTTCTCAGATTAATTAAATTCATTTTACATAAAGTTCCCATTATGATGTATACAATATACATATATGTATATAGTTTTCAACAGAGAACTCTACTTTTTTTGGTGTTAACTGATTCCTCCTTTTGCCCCCCACGCCCACTTTCTACCACCCTCTCCTGACCACCCACTCCCCTCCCTTACAGGCTCCGGCATCCACATTTATCCTTTCCGCTATCATATCATTGGATCTTTCTCCTTCTGCCAGAGTGCCGATAATGTTATCATTATTTTTTTTTTCATTGGACATCTTTACAGTGTACAGCATGGTCCCTTCCAGCATGAGTATAGTTAACATTAGCCAAGACAATGATACCCCCACATACATCATCTTCAACAGACCACCCTTCACCCCTGTGTCCATCAAACGTGATGATCGTTCCCTGAACCGCCCTCCATCATTCATTCCCATTACCTCTCCCGTGCTGTCTCCAGCATCCGCAGTTGCCATCCCTGCGACCATACCCTCCAGATCTTTCATCCTTTTTTTTTTTTTTTTTTTTCCTTTTTCAATTATGAGCTCATAAAGTTTTCCACAATAGGAAACATAGGTTCTATTCAGGGTTGGGTCAAGGGTGGGTCTCGTGCAGCTCCGCAGTTGTAGGTGAGTCTCTATGGAGTACAGTTTCAGGAACGCAGTTCTGGTAGGCAGAGACGGTTATCAGCTGATGCAGCACAGCATCCATCCTGTGATTACCGAGGATGGTGTTGTGGGGATCTGCAGCGTGAGTCATCCTCGAGTATCTGGCTTCCTTAAGAATGGTAGAATAGTTCTTATTTTTCCCTGAGGTAATGCAGGGCTGGTACCATCGCCTTCTCACTGCCCATAGGCAGCGAAAATCCTCCTATACCATACATTTCTCAATTGGTTTAAGACATCCAAGGTTTCCTTCTTCTGCTTATATTTGCAAGATCTTAATCCTTGTTTTCGGCTTCAGTTTGCTGCTCGCAACCGCCGGTCACGTGCAGGCCCGGCGGTCACGGGCAGGCTCGTTGGCCACGCCTGGGCGCAGGCCCGGCAGCCATGCGCGGGCCCGGCGGCCACGCGTGGGCGCATGCCCGGCGACCACGCACAGGCCCGGCGATCACACACAGGCCCGGCGGCCACGCACGGGCACAGGCCCGGCGGCCACACACAGGACCGGCGGCCATGCTCAGACCTGGTGGCCACTCGCCAACCTGGAGGTCATGCACAGGCCCGGTGGCCACTCGCAGGCCCGGGAGCCACACGCAGGCCCGGCGTGCGCCGGCCCAGTGACCACGCTCCGGCCCGGGAGCCATGTGTAGGCGCAGGCCCGGCGGCCATGCACAGGAGCGGGCCCGGCAGCCACACTCAGACCCGGCAGCCACTCGCCAGTCTGGGGGCCATGCGTGTGCCCAGCGGCCACTCGCAGACCCAGCGGCCATGCGCTGACCCGGCGGTCACGTGTAGGCCCGACGGCCACACGTCAGCCCCAAGCGCGCGCAACCACGCTCAGGCCCGGCGGCCACGCGCGGGCCCAGCGGGCACACACCAGCCCCCGAGCACGCGAATGCGCGCGGGACCCAGCGCCACCTCCGGTTCGCCTGCCTGGTCAGAGTGCTGCCAGGCAGCGTCGGCGCCGAGCGCGGGACACACCCAGCGCCGGAGGGGCAGCAGGGGCTGGGCGGCCTCGACTGCGGAACGCGAAGCAGAGGCGCCGAGTGCCCAGAGTCGGGCAGCCCCGGTCCCGCGCGGGCCCAGAGGCGGGCGGCCCCGGTCCCGCGCAGGCCCAGAGGCGGCCAGCCCAGCGCGCTGGCCCCGGTCCCGCGCGCCCAGAGGCGGGCAGCCCCGGTCCCGCGCGGGCCCAGAGGCGGGCGGCCCCGGTCCCGCGCAGGCCCAGAGGCGAGAGGCCCAGCGCGCCGGCCCCGGTCCCACGCAGGCCCAGAGGCGGGCGGCCCCGGTCCCGCGCGGGCCCAGAGGCCGGCGGCCCCGCGCGCTGGCCGCGGGCCCAGAGGCGGGCGGCCCCGGTCCCGCGCGGGCCCAGAGGCGGGCGGCCTAGCGCGCCGGCCCCGGTCCCGCGTGCGCCCAGAGGCGGGCGGCCCTGGTCCCGCGCGGGCCCAGAGGCGGGCGGCCCCCGGTCCCGCGCAGGCCCAGAGGCGAGAGGCCCAGCGCGCCGGCCCCGGTCCCACGCAGGCCCAGGGGCGGGCGGCCCCGGTCCCGCGCGGGCCCAGAGGCCGGCGGCCCCGCGCGCTGGCCGCGGGCCCAGAGGCGGGCGGCCCCGGTCCCGCGTGGGCCCAGAGGCGGGCGGCCTAGCGCGCCGGCCCCGGTCCCGCGTGCGCCCAGAGGCGGGCAGCCCCGGTCCCGCGCGGGCCCAGAGGCGGGCGGGCCCCGGTCCCGCGCGGGGCCCAGAGGCGAGAGGCCCAGTGCGCCGGCCCCGGTCCCACACAGGCCCAGAGGCGGGCAGCCCCGGTCCCGCGCGGGCCCAGAGGCGGGCGGCCCCGGTCCCGCGCGGGCCTAGAGGCGAGAGGCCCAGCGCGCCGGCCCCGGTCCCACGCAGGCCCAGAGGCGGGCGGCCCCGGTCCCGCGTGGGCCCAGAGGCGGGCGGCCTAGCGCGCCGGCCCCGGTCCCGCGTGCGCCCAGAGGCGGGCAGCCCCGGTCCCGCGCGGGCCCAGAGGCGGGCGGCCCCGGTCCCGCGCGGGCCCAGAGGCGAGAGGCCCAGTGCGCCGGCCCCGGTCCCACACAGGCCCAGAGGCGGGCAGCCCCGGTCCCGCGCGGGCCCAGAGGCGGGCGGCCCCGGTCCCGCGCGGGCCTAGAGGCGAGAGGCCCAGCGCGCCGGCCCCCGGTCCCACGCAGGCCCAGAGGCGGGCGGCCCCGGTCCCGCGCGGGCCCAGAGGCCGGCGGCCCCGCGCGCTGGCCGCGGGCCCAGAGGCGGGCGGCCCCGGTCCCGCGCGGGCTCAGAGGCGGGCGGCCTAGCGCGCCGGCCCCGGTCCCGTGTGCGCCCAGAGGCGGGCAGCCCCGGTCCCGCGCGGGCCCAGAGGCGGGCGGCCCCGGTCCCGCGCAGGCCCAGAGGCGAGAGGCCCAGCGCGCCGGCCCCGGTCCCACGCAGGCCCAGAGGCGGGCGGCCCCGGTCCCGCGCGGGCCCAGAGGCCGGCGGCCCCGCGCGCTGGCCGCGGGCCCAGAGGCGGGCAGCCCCGGTCCCGCGCAGGCCCAGAGGCGAGAGGCCCAGCGCGCCGGCCCCGGTCCCACACAGGCCCAGAGGCGGGCGGCCCCGGTCCCGCGTGGGCCCAGAGGCGGGCCAATTTAATGCAATTTTGATCAAACTAACAGAGAGATTCTCCACAGAAATAGAAAAGGCAATAATAAAATTTGTCTGTAATCATAAAAGTCCCTGTATTGTGAAAGCAATACTCTACAAAAAGAACAAGTAGGAGGCATCTCACTTCCTGACCTCAAAACATATTACAAAGCTGTAATAATGAAAACAGCATGGTACTGGCATAGAAACAGACATGTAACAGATGGAACAGAGTATAGACCCCAGAAATAAACCCAAAAACATTATAGCCAACTGATTTTTGGAAAAAGGGCACAAAACAATCCAGTGAGGAAAAGAAAATCTCTTTTGTAATTGGTGCTGGGAAAGCTGGATAGCCACCTGCAGAAAAATGAAACTAGACCCCTATCTCTCGCCATTAACAAAAGTCAACTCAAAAATGGAACAAAGATCTAAACATAAAACCTCAAACTATAAAACTGGTAGAAAACACAGGGGAGACTCTTGGAGACACTGGAGTAGGCAAAGACATTTTAAATAAGGCATTCAAGGCATACACAATAATCCAGAAAATAGAAAAGCGGGACTGTATCAGTCTAAAAAGCTTCTCCACAGTAAAATAAACAATAATTAGAATGAAAAGACAGCCCTCAGAATGGGAGAACATATTTGCACACTATCCCTCAGACAAGTGACTGATAACCAGAATTTATAGGAAACAGTTTATCACACGTGTGCACACACACACACACACACAATTCAGTTATTAAAATATGGGCAAATGAACTGAACAGACAACTCTCCAAGGAAGACATACAAACAGTCAAAAAACATATTCTTTTTGGCAAATGCTCAACATCTCTTATTATAAGAGAAATACAAATCAAGACCACAATGAGATACCATTTAACCTCGGTCACAATGGCTATGATTCAGGAAAATATAGAATAAGAAGTGCTGGTGAGGCTGTGGTGAAAATGGAACCCTCCTACACTGTTGGTGGGAATGTACATTAGTACAGTCACTGTAGAGAACAATATGCAGGTTCCTTGGAAACTTTTGAATAGAGGGACCAGCAATTAGCGTAATGGCTACGTTGCTGGACTACCATTTTAGTGTTAATTTGCATTTCTCTAATGTTTAACAATGTTGAGCTTCTTTTCCTATTTTTTTTCTTTTTGCCATTCCTAAATCTTCTTTCATGAAATGCCTATTCAGTTATTTTGACCTTTTAATTGAAGTATTTGCTTTCTTGTTAAAAAGTTGTAGGCAATCTTTTAATACTCTGCATAAAATATTTTATTAGATGTATGATTTACAAAGTACATGGCTCTCTTTCATTTGCTTAATAGAATCTTTTGAAATGCAAAAGTTTTTCATTTTAATTAAGTCCAATATATTATATTTTCTTGCATGGATTGTACTTTGGGTATTATTCCTAAGAAATATTGCTTACCCCAAGGTAGCAAAGATTTTTTCCAATATTTTATTCTAAAAGTTTTATAGTGTATTTTAAGAATTATTTTACTGAACTTAATTAATTAATTAATTAATTTTAATTTGACCAGCGAAAGACAGAATTAGAGAGAGAGAAAGTGAGAAAGCAAGCCACCAGGTCCAGGACTCGAACTGTGGTTGGCCATGTGGGAGTCCAATGTCCTCAACCACCACGCCAACTGCTGGTCCCTAAAAGTATTATACTTTTAACTTGTATATTTAGATCTATGATCCATTTTGAGTTCATTCTTGTGTATGATGTGAAACAAGGGTGTGAATTCATCTTTTGTGTGTGTGTGTTATATTGTGCCAGCATTTTTGGTTTTAAAAAATGTATTCTTTCCTTCTTTTAATTGTCCTGGAAACTTTATTGAAATCAATGAACTGTAAATGCATAAATTTACTTCTATGGTTTCAATTCTGACTCATTGATCTATATGCTTGTGCTTATGTCAGTACTGACACAACTTAACCAGAGTTTATAGTAAGTTTTGTAATCAGGGAGTATAAGTCCTTCAACTTTTTTGTTTGTTTTCAAAATTGCTATGGCTATTGGGACCAGCAGTTAGCGTAATGGCTATGTCGCTGGACTCCCACGTAGTCGACCGTGGTTCGAGTCCTGGACCCGGCGGCTTAAACTCACGCCGGGCGCGTGTGCGTGCGTGCCCAAGATCCCGAGAGGAGAATGGAGGAGAAGGGATTGCGGCGTGGCCATCCCCCCTGGGGGGTGATTTCCTGCTTTCTATCTCTCTGTCTCTCTCTGTCTGTCTGGCGAGCGCACGCGCCCTATAGCAAAAACCTCTCCAAAAAAAGAAAAAAAAAATTGCTATGGCTATTGTGGAACCTTTGCTTTGCCATATAAACTTTAGAGTCAGTTTGTCAATATTTTTCAAATACACCTGCTGAGATTTTGATAAGAATTGCATTAAATATGTAAATCAATACAGGGCATGAGATGTCATATCATTTACTTAGATTTTTAATTTCTTTTGAGAACATTTCACATTTTTCAGTAAGTCTGGGATTTAAAAAATATTTCTTCCTAAATATTTTGTTCTTTTTGATGTTATTATAAATGAAACTGTTTTAAAATTTTCATTGTTGTATTGTTTATTGCTAGTGTTTAGTAATACATCTGACACTTGTATATTGATTTTGCAACCTGCAAACTTGCTGAACTCCTTTACTTTTTGTAATATTCTTTGGGTGGATTCTCCAGGATTTTCTCACACAAGATCATGTTATCTGTGAATAAGTACAATTTTATGTTTTCCTTTCCAATCTGAATACAAAATATTTTCTAATTTCCCTTATAATTTCTTCCTTGATGCATGGGTTAATAAGAAATGTTATTTAGCTTTCAAATATTTTCAGATTTCTGAAGTTTCCATCTATTTTTAAATTTGTAATTTGACTCTCTCAGGACAGGAAAAATACTTTTTAGAATTTCGATTCTGTTAAATATATTAAGCCTATTTTTTGGCCTACTACAATGTCTATCTCAGAGAATACTCTGTGTGTACTTGAGAAGACTATATTTTGCTCTTGTCAGGTGGAATGTTTTACTGATATCAGATCAAGTTGTTAAACAGTATTCCTCAAATTTCACATATCCTTGCAGATTTTCTGTCTGGTTGTTCTATCCATTATTGAGAGTAGGATACTCTAGATATTGGACTTCTCAAGCCTTCACAATCACGTGAGCAAATTCTTTAAAATCTCCCTCTCACTATATTTCTGTTTCACTAGAAATCCCTGACTAAAACAGTACACATATCTTTATAATGGTTATGTATTCTTAATTTATAGAAGCTTTGGTCACTGTAAAATATCCCTCTTGTCTTCAGCAAAAAAATGTTTCTTTTTTAAATTTACTTGTCTGATATTAGTATATCCACACCAGCTCTCTTATGATTCCTGTTTGTATAGAAAATATTTTCCTATATTTATACTTTTGACCTACTTGCATCTTTGAATCTAAAGCAGGGGTCAGCGAACATTTTCTATACAAGATCAGATATTAAATATTGTAAGATTTATAGGCCTTGCAATCTTTGTCCATAGATCTCCTGTATTGTTGTGTGAAAGCAACCATATCTACTGTGTAAATAAATGCACATGAGTGTGTCTCAAATGAAACGTTTTTTACAAAAATAAACAAGCCAGGTTAAGCCTACAGGCCATAGTTCGCCACCTTTTATTTAAAGTGTGTCTCTTTATAACTGGAACTTGTTTTGTTATCCAGTCAAAGAATCTCTGCCACTTGATTGGAATATTTGATCCACTTGAAAATAATGGTATTATTGATATGGTTGGATTTTTCACTCTATTTCTCCTTTGCATCCCTTTTCTCCATTAAGTATATATTTTCTAATATATAATTTTAATTACACCTTTAGCTGTAGTCTTACTGGTTCCATAGGGAAGACAAATACATATGAATTTATCACTGTCTATTTCAGATTAATGCTAACTTTCAGGCATATAAACTGGTGACAAATTCTCACAGCTTTTTGTCTGAGGAATTCTTTATTTCTCCTTAATTTTTAAAGGATAATTTCATTGTATACAGAATTTTAAGTTGATTTTGTTTTCTTCTCACATGTTTCTGAAGAGCAGTCTTAAGTAATTCTTGTCTGTATTTCTCTATAGGTAAGGTGGGTTTTTTGGGTTTTTTTTGGTGTTGTGGGTTTTTTTTTTTCTTTTTGCTTCGTGGAATATTTTATCTTTCTCTTTGATTTTCTGGACTCTGAATATTATATACCTAGGTTTTTGTGTTATTTGTTTGTTTCGGTGTTCTCTGTACTTCCTGGATCTGTAGTGTGTCAGTTATTAATTTTGTAAAATATTCAGTCATTATTACTTAAAATAATTCTTCTGTTCCTTTATCTTTTTTCTCCTTGTGTTATTTTCCTCTCATGTGTGCTATTATTATCATATATATTACAACTATACATATTATAAAAGTGTAAGTTACAACTTTTATAGCTGTTCACAGTTCTTGGATATTCAATTTTGTTTTTCTACTTAATTTTCGCTTTGTCAGCTCATGATATTTCTATTGACATATCTTATGCTCACTGATTCTTTCTTCATTATGTCAGTCTATTGATAAGCCCATTACAGGCATTATTTATTTTTGTTACAGTGGTTTTAATTTCTAACATTTCATTTTGATTTTTGTCTTTGAGTTTCCATATTTCTGCTTATATTACCCATCTGTTCTTGCATGTTGTTCACATTTTCCATTAGAGTTCTTAACATATTAATAATGCTTAATTCTTGGTCTGATAATCCCCAAATCTTCATCATATCCTAGTGTTTGATTTGTTCCTACAGACTGTGGTGTAAGTGGCTTTGTTTGCTTGTTTTTATCTTTGCACACCCTATAATTTTTTTTCTTGAAAGTCAGATACGAATCATCAAGAACTGAAGGAACATAAGTAAATAGGCTTTTAATGGTGAGATGTTATGTTTATCTGGGTAGAACGTGGAATTTGTTTATTGTTGCTGTAAATATTCCTTTCAGTATTCTTGTTTTTGTTTCCCTTATTGTCTTTTGGGTTCCCTAGAGACTCCTTCTTAAATATTGTCTAAGAGTTGCAGTTCTTTTCATTGTAAGTCCCTGTTGCTATACCGAAATCTTAGTGGTAAGGTGTAGAGGGAAGGGGGAGTGTCCTATAATCCTATGATTAGGTTTCATTGAGCCTGTGTCTCTAGGCTATGGCCTTCATAAGTGCTTCTCAGTTTCCTCCAAATTAGGTGAAACAGGAAAACCAGAAGGGGCTAGAGTTTGGTATTTCCTCTTCCCAAGGTTGGTTAGGCTCTGGCAAAGTAGTTTTCTTTGTGGGCAGAATACCTTTATTAAGGAGAATAGAGTTTCTGTTTTTTTTTTTTCTTTTTTTTTTTTTTTTTTGGAGAGGTTTTTGCTATAGGGCGCGTGCGCTTGCCAGAAAGACAGAGAGAGACAGAAAGTGAGAAATCCCCAGAGGGGATGACCACGCCGCAATCCCTTCTCCTCCATTCTCGGGATCTTGGGCACGCACACACGCGCCCAGCGTGAGATTAAACCACTGGGTCCGGGACGTGAACCCCGGTCGACTACATGGGAGTCCAGCGACATAGCCATTACGCTAACTACTGGTCCCAGTTTCTGGTATATTTTTAAATGTTTTTCTCTTCTTTTGCTAGAAGCACAGTTTTTCTCTGATCTTCACTCTGAGAATCTGGTGGGACTCTCCTGGTTAACATTTACAAAAATGAAGGGGCCTCTATGAGGCTAGGCCTTCAGTTTTTTATTTCTCACACTCGTCTACTTTCAGTCTTCAACAATTAGCCAATTTTCCTTTAAATGTCCTTATTAAGAGCCACAATGGTTTCTGTTCCCAGCAAGCTATGATTCTCAGTTTTCACTTCTCTCTCTTGTTTTGGGAGTCTTTAGTTCTCTGAGGAAATATTTTAAAAGCTGTTGATTTTTCAGTTTGTTTACACTTTATTATGATGACAGGAGTGATAAAAGTTTACACTTTATTTGTGATGACAGGAGTGAGAATTGCCTAACTTTTTACATGTCAGATCAGAAATCAGAAGTCTCAGTGCTAACTAACTGAATTTGAAGAAAATATTAAAAATTTCTTTCAATCTATCTTCATTCTTCCCCACTCATTTCTAAAAAAAAAATTTATTTATTATCATTATTCTTCAATTTTGACCAGAGAGAAACAAACAGAGTAAAAGGAAGAGTGAGAAAGCAAGCTGTCAGGTCCAGGACTTGAACCGTGGTCAGCCATGTGAGAGTCCAGCACCTCAACCACCATGCCACCTGCCGGCCCCTTCCCCACTCATTTTTGCCATTATCATCATACTTTATATCTACATGTATTATAAACCAAAAAATACAGTGTTGTAATGATTTCTCTACACAATCGTGCATCTTTTAAAGAAGTTGAGAGAAATTGGGAGTAGACATATGTTTATCAATTTTTTACATGAACCTACATATTTACACTTAATTAATCTTCACTTCTTCCTGTAAATTCTAGTTGCCATGTGGTATCATTTCCTTCTTCCAACATACAGCATACAGTATTATTCACAGTTCTCTCTTATTCACAGTTTTAATTTCCACAGTTTTAGTTACCCATGGTCAACTGTGATCTAAAATAGGTGAGTACAGTAGAGTACAATAAGATAATTTGAGAGAGATAGATCTCATTCTCATAACCTTTATTACAGCATATTGTTATGAATCTTCTATTTTATTATTAGTTATTATTAATCTCTTACTGTGCCTAATCTACAAATTCAACTTTATCATAGGTATGTATATAAAGGACAAATCATAGCATTTATAGAATTTGATACTAAACAGTTTCAGGCATCTCCTGGGGACCTTGACCAAATCCCCCCATGGATAAGCGTACTAATGTAGCACCATTTTCTCTCCCACCTTGTGCCATTATTGCCATAAATATAACATATTTACATATTATAAAGTTAACAGTACTCTTTTGTAATGACTGCTATTTTAAATAATGTTTCTTTTAACTTCTGCTTTACATATAATCATTGTGCATTTTTGAGGAGTATGATATGGTTTTTCAAAGCATATATGCAGTGTATAATAATCAAATCAAGGTTGTAAACATATTCACTATGTCCAACATTTATCATTATGTTTTGTTGTGATGGATTTCTTTGTAATAAATATTAAATTGTTACTAACATTCTTTACTGTGATACAGTTTTATAACCTATTCTATAACCTGGTGAGGCCATGGATAAAGGGGAACTCTCATGCACTGTTCTTGGTAATGAAAACTAGTTTAGCCACTGTGTAAAGCAGTGTGGAGATTACTCAAAAAGCTAAGCATGGAATAACCTTTAGATCCACATCTAGGAATCCCAATACTAAGTACATATCCAAAGGAGAGGAAATCGCTCTATTAAAGAGTTATTTGCACATCCATGTTTATTGCAGCACTATTCACAAGAGCTAAGACACAAAATCACCTAAGTGTCCAACAACAGATGTGTAGGTAAAGAAATTGTGGCATATATACACAATGGAATACTATGCAGCCATGAAAAACAATGAATTCATGTCATTTAATATAAAATGGATGAAGCTGGAAGATATAATGTTAAGGGAAATAAGCCAGGCTATGAAAGACAACTCAATGAATATGAAGTGTCCTCACTTCTTAGCAGAAGCTAAAAGACTCAGTAATGTAAGAAAAACAGAGTATAATGGTAGATACTAGAAGCCCAATAGAAGTGGTGATGGGTGGATAGGGAAATATTAGTTATAATAATTATTTTATGTTAAATCATTTAAAAGAAGAGAGAAAAATATATTTATAGTCTGTTACTTTTATCTATGTAAATATCTTCACCAGTGCTTTTTATTTTTTTGAATAGATTTGTATTATCATTTGGTGTCATTTAATTTTTGTATTTTTTTTTTTTGGAGAGGTTTTTGCTATAGGGCGCATGCGCTCACCAGACAGACAGACAGAGAGACAGAAAGCGAGAAATCACCCCCCAGGGGGGATGGCCACGCTGCAATCCCTTCTCCTCCATTCTCCTCTTGGGATTTTGGGTATGCACGCATACACGTCCGGCGTGATTTTTAAGCCACCGGGTCCGGGATGCGAACCGTGGTCGACTATGTGGGAGTCCAGCGACATAGCCATTATGCTAACTGCTGGTCCCAGTGTCATTTAACTTTTGCCTAGAGAAATTCCTTTTGTATTTCTTGTAAAGACAAGGCTGTTAGCAGTGAATTATCTTTTTAAAGAATTATTTATTTAATTTTATTTATTCATTTATTTATTTTAATTTGATCAGAGAGATACACAGAGAGAGAGAGGGAAAGTGAGAAAGCAAGCCACTAGGTTCAGGTCTCAAACTGTGGTTGGCCATGTGGGAGTGTCCAGTACCTTATCCACCATACCACCTGCTGGCCCTAGCAATAAATTCTTTCAGTCTTTATCTGAAGAGATCTTTTTTTCTATTCTCTCTTTTAAAGTATAGTTTTGCTAGATATGTGATTTTGGATTTACTTATTTTCTTTCTTACTACACTTTGAATGTCTTTTTTTTCCCAGAAGTTTTTGCTATAGGGCATGTGCACTCATCAGAAAGAAAGAGACAGAGAGGCAGAAAGTGAGAAATCGCCCCCCAGGGGGGATGGCCACGCCACAATCCCTTCTCCTCCATTCTCCTCTTGGGATCTTGGCACGCACACACACACACACACACACACACCTGGTGTGAGTTTAAGCCACTGGGTCCGGGACTCGAACTGTGATCGACTACATGGGAATCCAGTGACATAGCCATTAGACCAACTGCTGGTCCCACCACACTTTGAATGTCTTACACTGCTTTAGGGCTTTCATTTTTTTCTGATAAGAAGTCAGTTATCATCTGGACCAGCAGTTAGCGTAATGGCTATGTTGCTGGACTCCCACGTAGTCGACCGCGGTTCGTGTCTCGGACCCGGTGGCTTACAACTCATGCCGGGCTCGTGTGCGTGCATGCCCAAGATCCCGAAAGGAGAATGGAGGAGAAGGGATTGCGGCATGGCCATCCCCCCTGGGGGGTGATTTCTCACTTTCTGTCTCTCTGTCTCTCTCTGTCTGGCGAGCGCACGTGCCCTATAGTGAAAACCTCTCAAAAAAAAATTTAAAAAAATGAAGTCAGTTATCATCTTACTATGGGGTTTTATCTTACTGCCTACCAGATTTGCTGTCTTTGATTTTCAGTACTTTGACTGTGATGTGTTTACATCTCTTTCTATTTATCCTAGTTAGAATGACTTATGAAAAAATAGAATCAAGGAGAATAGAAATGTATAATACCTGGAATATAATAATCCTATAGGTTTTAATGCTCTACCTTTTAGGTCAGTTTTCCTGTATTAAAGCATGTGCTTTTGCCTGAGTGACACAGCACCTCAGGGACCAGTCAACCCTCATGACCCCGAACACCTAGGCCTTTCGGTCCAAGGGGGAGGATTTCATATTCAACTAAAAGCTGACATTCAAGTAAAAACCTCAAGGCAAGGGTATTTTTTCTTCTTGCATCAACTTACTATTCTTAGCTCCTGATTCCTCATAAAAATACTTAAATTGTTCTCTGATATACCTATTAAAAATATCTTTGCTTTGGTTCTTTGAAATGTTAAAACAATTATTTAAGTCACAAAACAGCAGTTATTATGAAAACTAATGATTGAAAAATTATAACAATTGATAAACATACTGCAGCAATAATATTATTAAGCCTTCTTAAATGTGTTATACTCAAGCTATTTAAATTAAAATTGTAATTAAGATGGATGACATTATTTAGTGTTTACAAGAGCTTACCATTGTTTACAGAACTTTACAAGAATTATGTGGCATTTAATCATTACAACAACAATACTATGAAGTAGGTATACTTGTTTCTCCTATTCTGCACAAGTGGAAACTGAGGCACACAGAGGTTAAGTAACTTGTCCAAGGCGTCAAACATCACTTATCTCTTCTCAGCTTAGGAAGTTTTAAAATACAGTGATTCCAGATAGCTTATATTTTAAGTTTCAAAAGCTAATGTGTTTTTTTGTTGTTACTGCTGTTTTATTTTTCCTTCCAAATTTCACACAAAAGGAAACTTTTACTGACTTTAAATAAATGACTCAAAGGTGCCCAACGAGTGAGTGATAGTACTAAAATTTGAACCCAAGCAGAGTGTGAAGAAAAAGATAATGTCATTTGTTGAATCATGCCAGTCCTTTAAATTTAGAGTTGATTAAAGCTTTCCATGCCTTATATCAGTGGACTTTATGATTTTAACAAGCAATGATAAGTACAGTATACTACTTGTAAGACAACTAGGCTGTTAAAAATGCCTCAGACTATTGATACGCATTTCTGCGAAAGAAAAAAAAAACAAAAGGCACTAAACAAATAAATTAGAGGTAGCATGAAGGAGATGCAGAGAAGGGCTGACTTTCAAGAGACAGGAGGGGATTTTTCTGGAGGATGTGATGGAAATGTTCTGTGTCTTGAATGTGGTAGTAGTTGCACTAAGCCATGCATTTGTCAAAACCTATAGAACTATACTCTAAAAGAGATGAATATGTATGTTATAGTTCAATAAAATTGACAATGGGACCAAACTGTGGTGGAATAGCAAAACACCACTCTCTGTGAAGCAGATCCACATGTAAAAGTTACCAGTTTGTATCCAGAGACCTCCCTGAGTACACTGGGCACATGTTTGCCCATGGTCTGCACTGGTGGGGTCTGGGAGTGGATCACATCAAGACCCTGTTGGTGTGCTGTCTCTCTCTCTCTCTCCCTCTCACTGATTGAATGAATAAGTAAACTTAAAGAAAAAGAATCTCCAAGTAGCAAAATTGAGATATAAAATGTTTAAAAAAGATTGACACTGCAAAAACAAAATGCCTTTTATTTTCAATGGAAAATTCCTGCTTTCTAAGATTCAAAGAGTTTTCCCAATGTAAATTACACAGTCTCTTGTGGGATTTATAAATTAATTAATTAACTAAATGCATTAATGAATTAATGCATGTAATACAATGTACTTTGGGCAACTACTTTACTAATGGTATATGTGAAGGTATTATTCCTGACTTCCAATATATTTTTACTTGCCCAGAAAAAAATTGTATTTTCTGAGATATTATTTGTAAATAAAACAGTATTTTTGGAATAAAAATCAGGGAACAAAGTAATTCCCTCATTATCTAACTCTTTGGTGTCTTGATTTTCAGAGCTGTAATTCTGAATTTGATCAGCATGAGACACTTGTCTACATTTTTCTTTATCTCTTCTTTTTTTAATGGAAGAATACATAATTTTAGCAAATAGAAAAAAATGCTATTTTCTTTCTTTTTTTTTTTTTTTTTTTTTGTCTTTGCTGCAGGGTGTGATTTTCAAGCCACTGAGTCCAGAACTCGAACAGTAGTTGGCCATCTAGGAGTCCAGTGCCTTAAATACTACACCACTTGCTAGCCCCAATAAATAGCATTTTTTTTGAGACTTTCAGCAAATTATTTATTAATACTCTTTTATTCTTTTTTTTTCAATTTATTTATTTGCATTCATTCTCTGAACATCATTACAGCATACAAAATGAGATTTTCCATCCAAATTACACTATATATTGTCTCAATCAAGCACATCAGCAAACATGTTATTGTCAGCAAATGATCTTCCATTTCTTGTCTTCTGTATGTTTTGCTTTTTTCCCCCCATCCTAGATTCTCTATCTCTTACCCTCTGCCATCTCCCACTCTCCTCCCACAGTCTCTGGTATCTAAGTTTGCTTTCTATACTGTTTTCTCCTCACATTTTATTGTAACGCCAAAGACCTTAATCAATCCAAATACCTTCATAGCAAACACAGGTGATACCCACATTTCCATGAACACAAGTCTTACTTTACGCATCCTATAAAGTAGCACCTAGCTGTGGCTACATATCCTACTGCAGTCATTGGATAGATATATATTTTTTTTCTGAAACTTTTTTTTTGTAACTCAATTTACATTCCTTCCCTAAGCTTCATCACAGCATACAAAATGCAATCTCCCATCCGGTACACACTGCATAGTGATACAATCATGCACATTAGAAAAAATTTTCCATTACTAGTTCCTAGAATTACTTCCATCCCTCTTTCTGACCCTCTGTCCCTTCCCACCCTCCTCTCACACCACCTCCGGTGTCCACAATTGTCCTTCATTTCCTTCCCACCCACGTTGCATTGATCACACAATTTCCTACATAATCTAACTACTTTCAATGGTGAGTTCACTCATTCCTACTAAGAAAACCAGTTTTAACTTAACTCAAAGAAATGCCAAGGAACTTTGCTTAAAGCCAGGAAACAAGTTAGGATTCTGTTCAAATGGAAGGTGCATGAACCTATCAGTCTCATGTACTTTTATCTTCTGTTCTGGTTCAATTTTCCTGATTAAATTCTGGGATATAATATTCAACTCCAGACTTGTCCCTCTGATTAAGTTGGCCACTTTCATAGTTTTTTGACTCTTATTTCCGTGTGTCTGTGTTTAATTTTCTTGATACAGCACACCCTTGAGAACTTCTTGGAGATCTGGTCTGGTGCTGGTAAATTCTTTCAGGTTTTGTTTATCTGAGAATGTTCTTGTCTTTTCTTCCCACCTGAAAGATAATCTTGCTGGGTACAGTATTCTTGGCTGAAATTGCTTCTCTCGTAACACTTTGAATATATTTTCCCATTCTCTCCTCGCTCGCATTGTTTCCGATGAGAGATCTGCTGTTAGCCTGATGGGATGTCCTTTGTAGGTAACTTGATGTTTCTCTCTTGCCAATCTTAGTATCTTGTCTTTGTCTGCGGTTTTGGTCAACCTGGCTATAATGTGTCTTGGAGAAGATCTTCTTGGGTTGATTCTATTTGGGGTCCTTTGTATTTCCTGGGACTGGATCTTCGAATGCCTCTCTAGGTTTGGAAAGTTTTCTTGCAGGATTTCATGGAATAGATGATCAATGCCCTTATGGGTCTCTTCACCTTCTGGAATGCCAATTATCCGGATATTTGGACGTTTGATGGTATCCAGTACTTCTCGCATATCATTCTCAAATTTTTGAGCCATTTTCTCAGTCTTCGTGGTGGACTTTTCTAAGCCAGCCATTTTCTCTTCTACATCTGAGATTCTATTTTCTGAATGATCTAGTCTGCTTTTAATACTTTCAAGAGAGATTTTGACTTCTTGTATTATAGACTTCACCTCTAGCAGTTCCGTTTGAGTCTTTTGTAAAGTGTGTAATTCCTCTTTTAGATCTTGCAAGAATTTCCTCATCTCCTGGAACTCGGCAACTTCTTTCTCCTTTCTCTTTAGCAGTTCATTATCTCTCTTTTCTTCCATCTCTGTTAGCTTCGACATTACGAATGTTCTAAATTCCTTATCCGACATTTCCATGACTTTCACCGAACTGCTTGTGGATGGAGGAGAGTTACTCTTTTCCATTGGAGGAGAGGTATTTTCTCGTTTTCCCATATTTCTCGTGATCCGACGGTGATTTCTTGTCATCTGATGAATGGCGTGTTTCTTTCAAATTCTTGAAGTTAAGCCTCAATGTTCAGGAGCAAGCAGACAGAGGTGTTCTAGAATCTGTTTGCCGTTCTTTTGTGATCGCTGGTGCAGCAGATTCAGTAGATATTGGGTGGAGAGACAAGAAAAAGGAAAATGAAAAAGAGAGAGAAACAACAACAAAAAGAGAGAAAAAAGACAAAAAAAATTGTAATTGCTTTTCTTTTTTTTTTTAAAGAAAAAAATCACAAAATAGAAAACCGCGCGGCGCACAAGCGCCGCGCGAAATATCTACTTCCTAGTATCCATGAGGAATCTTCTCAGAGGGCTCAACTCTCCTGCCTGGGAGGAAGGAGCAGAAGGGATTATTAACAAAACAAAAGATGGAGCTGAGAGCCAGAGAGAAACTCTACCTTTAAAAAATTCGTAAAAAGGAAAAATTACCAAAAAAAAAAATGAGGAGACAGGAGCAGAGACAGAGAGCTCAGAGACACAGAGACAGAGATAGAAGGCCAGAGGAGCTCCCTACCACACTAGCTCTGCTTGCTGGAGGCTGAATTATGAGTAGAAAATCTTCATTTCTCCTGTTCCCTGAAATATCTACTTCCCAGTATCCATGAGGAATCTTCTCAGAGGGCTCAACTCTCCTGCCACACTAGCTCTGCTTGCTGGAGGCTGAATTATGAGTAGAAAATCTTCATTTCTCCTGTTCCCTGAAATATCTACTTCCCAGTATCCATGAGGAATCTTCTCCTAGCCTCAATAAATAGCATTTTTAAAAACAGTATATGGAGGACAGCAGGTGGCGTGGTGGTTAAGGTTCTGGACTCTCACATGACTAACCATGGTTCAAGTCCAGGACTTGGTGGCTCAAAAATCACACCAGATGTGCATGTGCGTGTGCCCCAATTCCAGATAAGAATGGAAGAGAAGGGATTGAGGCATGGCCATCCCCTAGGGGTGGGGGTGATTTCTCACTTTCCCTCTCACTGTCTTTTTACACCTCTCTCTGGTGAGCACAAGTGCCCTGTGGCAAAAACCTAAAACAAAATAATAGAATAAAAGCAGTTTATGATGCAAATTATATTTGGGAAGTTACTATGTGTATTAAAAAACTGAAGATTGGGGCCAGCAGGTGGCATGATGGTTAAGAGCACTGGATTCCCACATGGCTGACCGTGGTTCGTACCTGGACCTGGTGGCTTGTTTTCTCATTTTCTCTTTCTCTCTCTATCTCTCTCTCTGGTCAAACTAAAAAATAATAATAATAATAATAATAATAATAACAAATGGAATTAAATAAATAAATAAATCTTTAAAAAAGAAAAAAAATAAAACGAAGTTGACTCTGTTCCATAAGCAGTTGACTTCAAATATGTATTCCATTTATTGATTTCTCTTTTCTCCTCTTCCTATACTTCCTCTTCTGTATTCTTCTTCCTCTCTGTCTCTGTCTCTCTCACCCTTCATAATTGCTTGCTAAATGTCCACATTCATTGCAAAAAGGAGGTGGCTCTCTCTCACTCTCTTCTTCTGTTCAAGTGCACACAACCCCTGACCATTAAATTAAGAGGAATGTGTAACTAACAACCTAATAGAATGAAAATGGAATAATAATATTTAAAAGTTGATTCATTCAAAAGAACAAAGCAAATCAGAGAAAAATGGGCCATGAAACAGGTGCTATGATCTGAATATTTGTGTCCAACCCCCCAAAATTCATGTGCTGAGATCCTAGCAGGCAAAGTTAGGTGAGGTCTTTGGGAATAGATTGAGAGGAATTTAGGCAGGTTATTAGACCTCATGAAAAGTATTAGAGTTCTTATCAAAAGGACCCAAAAGAAACCCATTATCCCTTTCACCACATGAGGTTACAACAAAAATGGCAGCCATCAACAAACCAGAAAGAGACTTATCAACTAATTAGAAAGTGTTTACCTCAGATCGGCCCTACGACTTAGAGATTAAAGGAGCTGGATCCCACATGGCCAACCATGTGGTTCAAATCTTGACCCTGGTGACTTAAAACATATCAGGTACCTGTGTGTGTATGTCCCAAATCTCAAAGAGAAGGAGAAATGGAGGAGAAAGGATTACAGTGTGACCATGCCCCATTATAAGGGTGCTTTCTCCCTTTCTCTTTCTCCTTGCCTCTCTCTGCTGAGTGTACTTGCCCTCTGGCAAATTGTTAAAAAATATTTACCTGATGATTTTTTAAATTTAAATTTATTTATTTATGTTCATTCACTGTACATCATTACAGCATACAAAATGAGATTTTCCATCCAGAGTACACTGTATATTGTCTCAATCAAGCACATCAACATACATGTTATTGTCAACAAATAATTTTCCATTTCTTGTTTGCTGTATGTTTTGCATTTTTCCCCCATCCTTGATTCCCTATCTCTTACCCTCTGCCATCTCCCACTCTCTTCCCACACTGTCTCTGGTATCTATGTTTACTTTCTATACCTGATGATTATTTAACTTAACTTGTTAGAATGGCTATTACTATTATTATTATTAAATTTTTGCCATAGAGCATGTATACCTGTCGGAGAGGGACAGAGAGGGACAGAGAAAGGGAAAGTGAGAAATTACCCTCCAGGGGGAATGGGCACGCTGCAATCCCTTATCCTCCATTCTCCTCCCAGGATTTTGGTCACATATGCACAAGTGCCTGGCATGATTTTCCAGCCACCAAGTCTGGGACACAAACCATGGTCAGCCATGTGGTAGTCCAGTGCCTTGACCACCACACTACCTGCTGGGCCTAGAATAGCTAATATTAAAAAGAAAAAAATAACAAGTGTTGATAAGAATGCAGAGAAAAGAATCATGTACTGCTGGGAACATAAATAAGTTCAGCATTATGTAAAACAATATGGAAGTTTCTAAAAAAATTTAAAAATAGAACTACCATATGATCCAACTATCCCACTATTCAATATATTTCCAAAGGATATAATATCAGTATTGAAAAGATGTGTCTTCACTTTCATATTCATGGGAGCATTATTCACAATAGTCAAGATATGGAAACAACTCAAATATCCATCAATGGATGAATAGAAAAAGAAAATGTGTGTGTGTGTGTGTGTGTGTGTGTGTAGTACCAGTCTGCTTCTAAAAATAAGGAAATACTGCCATTTTGGACAACATGGATGAACATGACAGATTCTATGTAAGCGAAATAAGCCAGGCATAGAAAGACAAATAGTGCATGATGTCATTTACATGTGGAACCTAAAAAAGTCAAACTCTAGAATAGAGAGTAGCATAATGGTTGTCAGGGGCTGGAAGATGGTAGAATGGGGAGATGTTGGCTAAAGTTTCAATTAGGAAGTGCTGAAGATCTATTGTCTAGCATAGTGACTATGGATAATAATAATGCATCATATATCTGAAAATTGCTAGGAGAATAGATCTAAATATCCTCACTATAAAATATAATAAGTACATGAAGTAATGGATATGTTAATTAGCTTGATTTAATAATTTTACAATGTACATATATATCAATAGGTTGTTGCATGCCATAAACTGTGAGAAATAAATTCATGTTTTTTATAAGTTGCCCAGATTTTAGTATTTTAAAAATGGCAGCCCAAACAAACTAAGACATGAGACAAATATAAAATAGTCAAATGGTAGATTTAAAACCAACTACATCAGGTAGTACATTAAATGAAAATGGACTCAAAGGGATGGTTGTGAGGCTGGATTTAAAACGAAGCTATGGACTGCATGACTAGGTTGAACAACATAGCACATACTGATACTTACATACTATGGAGTAATACTTAGCTATGAGAAACAATGGGACCCTATTGTTTGATTCAAAGTGGATGAATATAGAGGACTTAATGTTAAGTGAAGTGAGCCAAACTTCAAAAGACACAACTGTGTATCTCCACTCAATATGTACAATGTCTGCACACTATGGCAGAAATGGAAAGATCCAAAGACAGTAGTCAGGTAAGTTAGATACCAGAGACTATAAGGGAGGGGAGTGGGTAGTAAGAAGAGTGGGAGGGACAAAGGGAAGAAAAATTTAACAGACAAAATAATGTAAAATTTCGTTAACAATTTTGGTAATTTTTGTCTTATAAAAATAAAAAATAAGGGCACAGAAATTTTGCAAGTTAAAGGAGACAAATGAGAGGCTGAAGGATGGTGCAGCAATAATGCAACATTGCAAGGCTGAGTCACATGAGAAGGTATCTAGTTTACCTTCAGTGGCCTCCCTGAACATGCCAGGTACACACATGCCCATGATCTGAGGCTGGCTGAAACTGGTGATAGATTGTGGCCATGAAGCTCCTACTTGTTTTCTATCTGTCTCTCTTGCTTTATGTCTCTCTCATTCATGGAAAAAATACATAAATAAACTTTTTTAAAAAGTGCAAACTCTAACTTTAGGATCATTGATGTAACTATAACAATATATAAAATGGAGACAAAGAAAATAAGCATTATAAGAAACAGGGAGTTTTCATATTGGTTAAAGGTGAATCCACAATGAGTATATTGCAATCTAAAATTTGTATATTTCAAATACTATAGTTCCAAAATATACAAAAAATAAATGTGTAGTACTAAAAGGACACACACCACTCCACAATCATAGCTGTAGGTATTATCATAAATTTCCTGGTAACAAATAGGATAGAAAATACAATAGTCAATAAACTTTCAACTTTTAGAATAAGCTGTCCAAATGCCAATGTCATCCAGCCAAAGACCATCAAGAATTTGTTGTAGTTGAATGAATTTAATTGATTACTCATGTAGCAAGGGAGAATATGCAGCATGGGGAGGCATGGGATATCTCAAAGAGTTTTACATACTGGGGTTTTATCACAGCCTAACTGACCTGGGAAAAGTGGCATAAACAATTCTAGCATATTCTACTCATATCGTCCCGTCCAGTGTGGGGGTGGTAGGAACTGAGAAACAAGAGTGAAATTCACAACCTTAGAACACGGGTCACTAAAAGAATGAGACCTGATCATAGGACCATAGAATGTTTTCCCTCCCATCAGAGCTTACTACCACATTACTAAAGGTCTATTTATATCACTTTCTATTACAGAGTACATAAAGTCTGGGTATTAAGGAGAAAATGATAAGATACATCAAAAGGCCAAATCACAGTCTGAAGAGACAGTAAGCATTAGCATCAGACTCATATGGCAGAAATAATGGAATTATCAAACTGAGAATTTAAAATAATTATGATTAGCATGCTAAGAACTTTAATAGATTGAGTAGATAGTATGCAAAAACATATGGGCAACATAAGCAGAGATGAAAATTCTAAGGAATAATCAAAAAGGAATGCTAGAGAGTAAAAACACTGAAACAGAATGGAAGAGTTTTTATGAGATTATTTGTAGGCTGAGCATAGCTGAGGAAGAAATCTCTGGATTTGAAGATTTCTCTCTCTCTCTCTCGATTTGATAGCAGGCACATGTGCTTGCCAGAGAGAGACAGAGAAAGGGAGAAAGGGAGAAAGCATCCCCTCATGGGGGATGGTCACGCCACAATCCCTTCTTCTTTTTCTTCCTCTTTTTGGGATTTCGGGAATGTACACATGCATAGTGTGTTTTTCAAGCCATGGGGTCTGGGACTTGAACCACACAGACGGGATCCAGCCACCTTAAACACCACACCATCAGCTGGCCTGAGGATGTCTCAGTAGAAACCTCCAAAATTGGAACCAGGAGATGGCATAACGGTTACGTCACTGGACTCTCGGTTTGAGTCCTGGAACCGCAGCTTAAAACTCACATCAGGTGTTTGTGCATGCATGCCCAAGATCCCGAGAGGAGAGTGGAAGAGAAGGGACTGTGGCATTGCCATCCCCCTGGGGGGATGATTTCTTGCTTTCTGTCTCTCTGTCTCTCTGATGAGCACACATGCCCTGTAGCATAAATCTCTTAAAAAAAAAAAAGAAAGAAACATACAAAATTGAAAAGCAAACATAAAAAATGAGACTGGGGGTAAAAAAGCCATAATAGACTATCCAAGAACTGCAGGACATTACAAAAGGTATAACTGCATAATGGGGATTCCAGAAGGTAAAACAAACAAAAAACCAAAATCCTAAAATAATAATAACCCAAAATTAAGGTCAGACACCAAAATGCATATCCAGAAAGAACAGAGAATGTCAAGCAGAATAAATACCAAAAGAAAAGAAAACAAAAATACTTAGGTATATGCCATTTCAAGTTACTAAAAAATATTACTTGCAGCGCTATTCACAAAAAACAAGGGACCAGCAGTTAGTGTAATGGCTATGTCGCTGGACTCCCACGTAGTCGACCGTGGTTTGAGTCCTGGACCCGGTGGCTTAAACTCAC
Source organism: Tupaia tana (assembly GCA_026018925.1). Taxonomy (NCBI): domain Eukaryota; kingdom Metazoa; phylum Chordata; class Mammalia; order Scandentia; family Tupaiidae; genus Tupaia; species Tupaia tana. The sequence goes on along the minus strand of JAKSZU010000009.1, from coordinate 51,250,078 downwards.
GCCGGTCGCGTGTGCGTGCGTGCCCAAGATCCCGAGAGGAGAATGGAGGAGAAGGGATTGCGGCGTGGCCATCCCCCCTGGGGGGTGATTTCTCGCTTTCTGTCTCTCTGTCTCTCTCTGTCTGTCTCTCTGTCTCTCTCTGTCTGTTTCTCTCTGTCTGCACGCGCCCTATAGCAAAAACCTCTCAAAAAAAAAAAAACAAAAAAAAAAAAACAATAGGTGAAAACAACTCACATGTCTATTGAAAAATGAATGGGTAAACAAAATATGGTATTAGATACAGTGGGACAGTTTTCATCCATGAAAAGGAGTGAAGTACAGATACTTGCTACAACTTGTGTGAAGCTTGAAAACATGCTAAATAAAAGAAATAAGTCACAAAAGGTCACTGAGCATAGCTGAGGAAGAGATCTCTGAATTTGAGGATTTCTCTCAAGATTTGTGTGATTCTATATATATGATATATCCAGAATAGGCAAACCATAAAGAAAGCAGAGACTGTCAGGAATTGGTTGGAGGGAGAATGGGAATAACTGCTTAATGAAATAGGGTTTCTGAATAATTTCTGGCATTCAGTTACTGGTGATGATTGTACAACATTGTGAATATGCTTTAATGTAACCAAGTCATATACTTAAAAGTGGTTAAAATGGTAAATTGTATATTGTGTATATTTTACCCTAACTTGAAAAATACCTCAGTCAGTTCCTCTAAAAAATAACTTGGGCTAGCAGGTGACATGGTGATTAAGGTGCTGAATTCTCACATGGTTGACCATGGCTCGAGTCCTGGACCCAGAAGCTTGAAAGTCACACCAAGTACCTGTACATGCGTGCCTAAAAACCTGAGAGGAGAATGAAGGGGAAGGGATTATGATGTGGCCGTTCCCCCTGGAGGGTGATTTCTCACTTTCCCCTCTTTCTGTCTCTTTCTGTCTCTCTCCATGGAGCACATGTGCCCTATTTCCCAAAACCAAAACCACAACAAAAATCCTGAGCTTTTCATGAACATGATATACTTACTCCAGAAATGCAGAAAACACAGGAGAGTATAAAGCTACGTGGAGGAAAATTTATATGGTTAAAATGATAAGAATAATCATTACTGATAATTGTTGCTTTTCTTTTCACATATATTTTCCTAATATAATACATATTCTGGATAAAGCTATTTTAGAGTATATATTTTTTTCACTTGGAATCATTTCATGAGAATTCTCCCTATGCTATTAAAATCTTCCTAAAACATTTTTAAGCAACTTGCAAAATACCATATAGAAATAAAACCATGCTCTGTGTGTGTGTGTGTGTGTGTGTGTGCATGAGTGTGCACATGGGCCCCAAATCTCAAAAGGAGAATGGAGGAGAAGGGATTAGAGGATAGTCATCCCCCCGAGAGGTGATTTCTATTTTCTCTCTGTCTCTCTCTGTTTCTCTCCAGCAAGTGCACACACCCTATGACAAAGACCAAAAAGAGGTAGAGCATTGACGGGATGGGGAGGTGTGGTGTTATCTGTTGAAGATATTTCGATCAACGGGTCTGGGGAGAAATGTTCACATATCGAAATGGTCTCATTGTAAGCCAAACAATATGATTGAAAGTATATACAAAAATAAATAAAGTAATTAATAAAAAAAAAGAATCGTTGGTTAATGACTATGTGCATTTGTATCTTTGATAAATATTACTAAATAACCTTTATAGAGTGTTTATCAGTTTATACTCTTGCTAACAATGTGTAAAAGTGCCAGTCAACCTTTTTGTTCTTTGCCAATGTGATAGATAAGAAACAGTGTACTAGTAATTTGCTGTTGTTATTATCAGCAACATCAAACATTTTCTCATATATTTCAGAAACATTGGTGTGTCATTTTTGTGAATATTCTGTTCATAAATTACTTATTTTCCCATTGCATTGTGGTCATTGTTCTTTTTTTATAAATTGATAACAGTTTGCTGCATATTGTTGAGCTTAAAAAGGTACAATTATAAACAAGAATAGCAGAAAGAAAGAAAAACAATTGTTCTAGTCTGTTCTGTTGCTCATAACAGAAAAATTCCTGAAACTAGGTAATTTAAGAGAATATAAGTATACTCAGTTCAGTTGGGAGGTCCAAAGTCCAAGATTCATATCTGGCATTTTACAGAGTCCTAATCACATTAGAGGGTCAGAGCAGAGCAGGATGGCTATGTCCATCAGAATCTCTGTTCTGATTTCATTCCCTCTCTTTATAAACACACGAGAATTCAATTATGGAGGCCCTTCCCTAATGGCCTTAATCAGAATTTCTTCCCAAAGGCCCCACTTGATACCATAATCTGATTAAATTTTCATTATCTTAATCCTGTCATAACTAAATCAACACATGAATTTTGGGAGACATTCAAAACCAAGCACCACTCACATCAAATCCAAATTACAAGTAACTTCCAAAATGCTCATTATGAGATATTAAGATACCACAGACTTCTTCCTGAAACATATTAAAAAATACTTGCTCCCTTTCTCTTTTGAAAAACTACTATAGAGATCATCTCCTGTGTGGCAGACTCTGTTTGGACTGAGCCCTGGAATTACAGACATCAAAGATAAAGACATATTGATACACTGACATTGATCTGCAACCAGTAGAGGGTTCCATGGCATTCTAATGACTCAATGGCTCCTCACCTCCTTCACCTACTGACTGGTTACTTTGCCTACAGGGTGCGGAGAAGAGCAGCAGTCTAGGTCAGCTTTCTTTTGGAAGGACAGTGGCGAGGCTCTACCAACCCAGTTCACTTGCGAGCTCAAGTGCCTTTCTGCCCTGCAGTGGCGCCATGAAGCAGTGGAAGAGGTACATGGGAGGGCCACCCTAGAGCCAGGGAGATCTGGTCTGAAGTTGCCTTGTAGCCTGCAGTCCTAATATGCCATCAACCCCACTGGATTTATTGGTCAAGGAATATGGTATATCAAGCCTAGAAGGGGCTCACAAATGGGGGGGGGAGGGTTGATTTATGGGTGCAAAGATATGTTAGTATTAATCTCTTACATGACACAGAATTGTTTTCCTCATGACTTCACTTAGGCTCCTGCATAGAGAAGAATATTATGGGAACGAGACAAGTACACAAAGAGATAGTTTTGTATTAATACACTCTTGGTTCATCCCCACTGCCGCTATATCCTTGTCCCACTTGTCCTTCGACTATTTCAATGCAAGAAATAGCATGCTGAGCAACAAGGGCAAAAGACTCCAGAAATAGGAACAAGCAAAGGCTAAGCTGTTTGACATTGGCTCACGACCTGCTGACCTATAGCAGCTTCGAAGAGGCCCTGACAATATCTTGTATTTCACACAGAAAATTAAGTGCTTGCTGGGGCCTTCTCAAATACAGAGGGAGCACAAGATTTATATATTACAAATTTATCTTCCTATGGCCGTCTTAGGACTCTTTCTTCATTTGGAATCTTAAGACCATTTCTTCATTTACAGTCCTAGCAGTTTGGAGTTGTGAACTCGCACTACGGTAAATTTCGGTATCCGTCCGCCCTGTTAAGTAGAGCGGAATTCTTGTCGCCAAAGATTGAAACCCGTATGCATCTCAGTTCGGGAAAGAAAAATGGTAAGCTTGGTGCAGGCAACTCAGAAGAAGGGAATTAATACACCGAAAAGTATTATTGTACTTCTCTCCAACAAGCGCTGTTTTCCCTATGTTCAGATCCCGCCTCTGCATAGTCCTGTAGCGGAAACAAGCAGAGTGGGCGGGACCGAACTCTCTGACGTACGCAGAGCGGCTAGGCAAAGCTTGTGATATCACTCCGCTCCCAGAAGCCGGAACCCCTTCAACTACGCAGTATCTCCTCCTGCGGCTGATTTCGGTAATCCGGACGTGGCGGAACGTCATCTTCGGAGGGCAAGGTCGATGTTATTTAGTCACTACATACCGGTTCCCGAGGAGCTCTCAGAACGGGAAAGAAAGGAACACCAAAGAGTGACAGTAGTGTTTGCTAATTACGGCCCTTGATCTGATAAAGCAGGTATCTCGTCCTAAGTCCAAGGTGCCGGGCCAACCCCGCAGTCACCGCCATTGTCTCGTGTCTGACTGTCTGTCCCTCTTTCTGTATGGCACGGCGCCCCTTGAGGCAAGGAAATAAGAAAACCGCTTCTGATCCAACCAGAGCAGGTCAGTGAGAAGGCGGGCATTGCTTGGGAGTGTGGATGTGGCTATCAGAGAGAAGTGCGGGATATGTGACCTGGTCAGCGGAGGCGGGCGGTGAGAGGGAGAGAAAGACGGAGACAGTTTGATTGGCATTAAACAATGAAAGATCATCTGCCTCTTGCTACCTTGATTTTCATACACGCTCCACCTCCAGCCTCGTTGGGGAAGGGGAAGCTATATAATAGCAGCTTCTACTGGGGAAATGGTGGACTGTGTAAGGAAAGAGAGGCCTGTGGCTATTCATGAGGACAATTTTCTGGGAATCCCTGGGAGGGAAAAAGGCGTTGCAAATGTTTGATAATCAAGGCCCAGAATTCGAAAAGGTTCTTGTGTCCTGGTTGCTGATCTGTTCGTTAGAAAACCACGTATCTCCCACTGTCTTTTCATTTGTTGTGGGTGTGTGTATTGTGCTTTCTTGTGTGTAGATCTGTTCCTAGGTTTGCGGTACTGCATGTTTCCATAAATATTTGTAAGGGGTATTAGACCTCAAGGGGAGGGGAGTAGTAAAAGACATTGCCCTGATTTTTGTAGAATGGGCAGTGTTTGGAGGTGGTAGATGGCTACAGCAGGTAGGGATCTAGGGGGACTTGCAGATCTCCTATTCGCTTTCTGTTGTCCTCCCTTACTCCTGTTATGTTGCAGAAAATGATAGGCTTTAGAAAGAGGAAGGAATCATAAGAATCTGGAAGAAATTTGGAAATACTACTTTTCATTGTTTTCTCAGCCATTGTTGTTTGTCTGGTCATTTCATTCCTACCCACACTACTAAAACCTTGCAGGGATGTTTTACTTGCTTCTGCATGGGATTTGTCACACTTTGAGAATGGAACAGAGGGGCTTGGAGATTTTGGAGTGGAAGAAATTAGGGAGATAGAAAATGTTGGACAAACAAGATCTGTTTCCTAGGTGCTCGTCTCTACCAAGATTTCTGTCTCCAGTGTCTATTTGTCCCTATGTTTGTGAATCTCTGTGGGTTGATATGTCCCTAGATCTGTGGACTGTCAGTTGTGAACACTTATAAAATGGGAACACAACTTGAAGCTAGGAAATAACAAAGAGAAAATTGTACTGTATCTGTTTAAGTTTGGTGCAAGGGTACAGGGATAGGAGATGATTGAGATGAAATAATTCCATCTCTCCTTGTCAGCTTATCAATAATTCCTATCTACATCCCTAACACCCCCCCCCCACAAGCCTGCTGATTTAGTTGGGCACCTTGGTAAGCTTTGGGGTACAGAATGCTAAGACCTGCCTTTTCCACTTCCCACTTGGTTATCCTGCTCTCACGCTTTACCCTAACCTAATTCTGAACTAGAAAATTGCCGGAGCAATCACTGAAGAGGAAAATGGTGGGCAATAGGGATGAGGAGGAGCAGCCCTGAAGCAGGGTAATGCTAGGAAGGGACCAGAGGAGGGAAACACCAGACAAATTGTATCTGGAAAGGCAAGAATAGGAGCCAGGGACCAAGGTCTGTCTACAAAGAGATCAGTTTCCATATCCACCAGTTTATTTATCCATAGGTCTGCCTGTAGGTCTGCCCTAGGGCTTGTCACCATTGGAAGCAAGGAAAGGAGGAGAAAATTACTTATCAGTGCAGGTTGGTATGAGTATGGGGACTGGTTGGGTAGACCTATAGGATGGGGTAGTGGAATTTGCTTGGCTATAATAGGGGGGTCAAGAGGCAGTCTAGGGACTCCTTGGGCTTTCTTACTTCCATATAGCTTTCCTACCTTTTGTGCTCTGCTTGGTGCCTGAATAGGAGATTGGTAACCCTTGTAGGTGTAGAGAGTGAGTGAAAAATAAAGAGAGACAGAGTTTGCTAATTATCTGTCCTAACTAGCACTGAATCTCAATACTCTATCTTTTTGTACTAATCAACATGAGAAAAAATTGGAACAGACTCAAAGCCCCATTTCCTTCCTCCACTCTTAGGTCCAACTTCAGTGGCAGATCTGGTGGCCTTGGAGTGGCTGAAGACCACCACCCTCCACAGGGCTGAACCCAGGCACAGCCATCCTTCCCTACATTGAGTGAGCGTCCTCTGCATGTTGTCTATATCATTGGCAGAGCCTGTAGTTGGAAAGGGGGCTGTGTGACTACGGACTTTGTATGAAAACACCAACCTGGGACAGACCTTCAGTCAAGGCTGAGATAGGGGCAGGGATACATAACTGGACCTTGCCTTTATCTTGAACCATGATTGGCTCTGGGGCTGGAGCAAGGGCTGGAGAAGAGGCTGGGTCTGCCTTGCAAGCTGGAATCAGTGGTCCTTCTAAAACTAGAGTGAAGGTAAAGACCCAGGCTGAGGCAATGGCTGAGGCAGAACTGAAAACACAATCAGTGACCCAGGACAAGTCTGAGGATGGCATAATGGCCAGGACACAGACAGTGACTTACACTGAGGCTGTGGCTTTGACAAGGGACATAAGCAAGATGGAAGATATGACTGCGACTAGATTGATAGCTGAGACTAAGGCAAATCCCTTGGAAGAACCCAGCATAGTTCCCCAAACCAAGTCAAAGGTCATGCCTGTGTCTAGGGTCAGTGCCATAACCAAATCTGAAGTCAAGCTTGGTGCTGGCAGTGAGAAAAATATCAGGTCCTGTGCCACGCCTGATGATAAAGCCTATATTAAGCCTAGCCAAGATATAAACAAAGAAGCCAGCTTCAAGTCTAGGTCTGGGGACAAAGCTGGTATTGGAATCAAGCCCAGTGATCAGGATGAAGAAAATGTCTGTTCCTGGTTCTGGAATGAAGAAGAGCCTAGTCTAGGGTCCTGGTTCTGGCCTGAAGAAGATACTCTTCTTAAAGCTTATGAGCCCCCACCTAAGATCCAGGAAAAGAAACCCACACCCATACCCATATCTACTACAAAACAAAAAGCTACAGCATGGTTAAAGACCAAGTATATTGTCCTAGTCCCAGTTGAGGAAGGAGAGCAATCCTTGCCTCCAGAAGGGAACTGGACCCTGTTTGATACCTTGATTGAAACTCCTCTGGGAATTCGGCCTCTAACCAGGTTCCCACCTTATGGTGGGCCTTACTTCCAGACTTTAGCTGAGATCAAAAATCAGATTAGGCAGAGAGAAAAGTATGGGCCTAATCCAAGGACCTGCCGCTGCAAATCACGTAGCTTTAGTTTAGAGCCTAAAGAGTTTGATAAACTTGTTGCCTTGCTTAAATTAACTAAGGATCCTTTTATTCATGAAATAGCTACAATGATAATGGGCATCAGTCCTGCTTATCCATTTACTCAAGATATAATTCATGATGTAGGTATTACTGTCATGATTGAAGACTTGGTCCATAATTCCAGTGTTAAAGAGCATCCTAGAACTTTAAATAAGGTAGATGATAGCTCTGAGTCTTCTGAAGAACCAAAAATGGGAGAGTCAAACATACAACAGGTATGCAAGGACATAATCTCTTATCCCTTGAACTCCCCTATGCAACTGGCTGGTCTAAAATTATTAGCACAACTAAGTGTGAAATTTGAGGATCACCATATAATTGTTAATTACATTCCAGATTTTCTCACCTTGTTAAGAAAGGGAAGTGTCAAGACCAAGTTTTATGTTTTAAAAGTATTTTTGTGCTTATCTAAAAATCAAGCCAATATAAGAGAACTGATCAGTGCTGAAGTACTGTCATCACTAGTTGCACCCTTTAACAAGAAAGAGTCAAAGGCCAATATTCTTAATATTATTGAAATATTTGAGAATATAAATTACCAATTAAAAAAAAAGACAAAGCTATTTACCAAGGACAAGTTCACTAAGTCTGAACTTATTTCCATATTCCAGGAAGCAAAAGGATTTAGTCAGAAACTACAAGACTTAGCAGAGCACAGTGATCCTGAGGTGAGAGATAAAGTTATACGATTAGTACTCAAACTCTGAATATCAGTATATTCTCACAAAATTGTGAATAATTTTTTTGTGGTTCAATATGAAAACAATATATATAATTATAAATTTAATACTTATGCTGTCTATGTTGATCAAAGGTGGACATTTCGTAGGTATCAACCTTAAGAGCTTGGACATTTGTTGATCTTTATTGTGCTATATAATATAAATTGATATATTTTTGTTATTTCTACAATGTGACCTGATTATGAACCTATTCATTCTGAGTAAACTATATATCTGTACTTTATATTGATATAAGTGTATTTTTCTGAGATTTAATTTACATGTTGCTAATAAAGTTACATGCTAAAACTGGTGAAAACATTGTCCTAGTTCTTCAGTGAAATCTAGTCAAAGGGATAAACACAAACAACATGAAGATGGTGAAGAGCACTGTCTGTGTCTGTGTGTCTGTAGGGGGACACCAACAAAATGTGTTCACACTGAGAGATCCTTTAATTTCAACATGTTCATGGAGTAGAATCACTGTATATAAGAAGACAGGACTGTGCTATAAGCTGTTTGTAAGTTTTAGCTAATAGAGCTTCAAGTAAGTAAAGAAGCCATATTAAGGGACTTCAAGAAGTTCATGGAAAAATGGAATTACATTATGAGTTTAGTTTGTGCTGGTCCTGTAGTCTAATGATTAAGAGAGCTATATTCTACATGGCTGACTGTGGTTTAAAGTCCAGGCCATGAAGCTTGAAAAACACACCAGGTGTATGTGCCCAGAATTCCAATAGGTTGAAGAAATAAAGGAGAACAGATTGTGGTGTGACCACGTCCCATTGTGGGATGCTTTCTCCTCTGTCTCTGTCTGGGGTGAGCACCTGTGCCCTCTGGCAATTAAACAACAAAGTATGGGGGCCAACAGGTTGTCATGGTGGCTGAGGCACTCGACTTCACATGGCTGACTGCAGTTCAAGTCCTGGACTTGGTGGCTTACATTCTCTCTTTCTCTCTCTCTCTGTCACTCTGTAGTGAATGCATGTGCCCAATAGCAAATTGAATACTACTGCTACTACTACTACTAGTACTACTACTAAATTAAAATAAAATGAATAATTAAAAGAAAAACAAAGTATGGGACCAACAGGTTACCTGGAGATTACAGCACCAGATCCACGTGGTCGATTCCATGGTTCAAGACCCAGATCCAGTGGCCTGAAAATCATGCCAGGTGCATGTGCATGTGTGCCCAAAATCCCGAGAGAAAAATGGAGGAAAAGGGATTGTGGCATGGCCCTTGGAAAATGATTTCTCACTTTCTGTCTCTCTGTCTCTCTCTGGCAACTGCACGTGCCTTATGACAAAAAAGGTATGATTTTATTTTGGTGCATAAAATTGTGAAATTCTTACATAGTTTTTCTATAATACACTTTCTCCACGAACTTTTTGAAAACCCCTTGCACCTGGGCAGCTCTGAGGACAAGGGTGAAGACTAACTCCAGAGAAAGAGAACATAAATGCTTTCATTTAAGTCTGACATACAGAACTTGTGCTCAACCTTTCACATTAAAATAATGCTTTGAAGCTTTTTAACCGCCCAAAGGATTTCTGGTTCTCATCAGCAAAAACCTGGACAACTACATAGGAAATGTAGTTTTGAAGTGACCTAGCCCCACCATCCTCAACAGCTCTCTCTCTGTGGAGAGGTGCCAGATTTATTGCTTCATCAAAGGCTCCCTTCCCCTGCATTCCTAACCTAAAAGGAGGGTCTTTCTGAGGACCACCTACAGAAACTGCTTCATTAATAATCTTATCCATCCCACCTTGGTAATTGTTAATTCATCCTTGCTTTTGGTTTCTAGACAGGGCTTTCAACTTGATGATTTATACCTGCCCTTGGTGGCATCCCTTTGTGCCGATCCTTTTTTGTCAGAGCTCATCCCTATGTATAATACAGACATAGAATACCGAAGTCCTTTAGGAGTCTGTAGTTAAGAAATTAATTCCTTTAATCCCACCATTTTATCACAGTCTACAGAGGTGAAGTCATATTGCTTACCCTATCCCAGCTTCTGTTTATATTATCAAAAACTAGTTTCTAGGTGAGGTTTTGTGACGTAGAATGACAGTATAGATTGGGGTTGCCTAACTATCCTGCCTCTTTCCTCCTTTGTTGATATTATCCTCTTTAATTTATTGTCCAGATTTGGAAAATACAGGTATTAGAATCAGTGTTAAAATGCTAGTCTTTCTATTGACCTTCCTTTGCTAACATTTTATGCATCTGAGGGAAAGCCTACACAGAAAAATCCCAACATAGTATCGTGTCTCTTAGTCTCAGGTTGTAGCAGCTATCTCTAATTCAATTTCTATTAAGGGCAGGTGAAAACCTATCTTTCTTACATCTAGAAATTAGAAGGAAGGACAATCGGCCACACTGGTGCATTAAGAAGGAAAAATAGCAGGAGTAGGTTTTTTGCAATGTGTAGTTTCAATTTAAATGATGTCTGAAGTTCTTTATAACTTTTTTAATTCACAGAGCTCCCTTAGCCTGTAATACCAGGTGTGGGTACCACTCTCAGTATTGAAGATCTTCATGAGTACAATCCGACCAGACCCTTTGGGAACATTCTGTGTCTCAAATGCCCCATGGAGCACAGTCTAAATCAGTTGATGGCTATGAAATTTTCCAACAACAGCTAAAGAGAAGGGTGAGTGTTGGGTGTGATGCCTTTGTGTTAAACCAAGAAGTTGTGATCTCTTCTTTGGTGGGAATTGTGGGAGGCAGAGTCATCTCCCAATTTTTTCCCAAGATGCCATCTGTTGATGGATACTTTGCTTTTTTTTTTTTTTTACCTTTTGGTGATTATGACTAATACTACAATGAACATTAGGTACAAATATCTGTTCAAGTCCCTGGTTTCAGTTCTTCTTCTTTTTTTTAATTAGCCAAGAAAAACAATTTTATTCTTATCACCATTATACAATTCAGATCAGATTACATAGTAAAACATTCTATAAAACACAGCTGCATGTAGCTTAGTGGGGATAAGTCCTGAGAGACATGTCCTTAGGTGGTTTCATTGCTACAGGAACTTCAGAGAATGTATTTACACAAACCTAGATGGTACAGCCTACTGTAATCTTACAGGACCATCATCTGGTATATGTGGTCCCTCATTGACTGAAAAGTTACCTGGCGCATGGCTGCAGTATATTTCTAAAAATTTCCTGTTGAAGGAATATCCCTTCCTGGACTTTCTCCATAAACATTCAGCACTTTTTAACCAGTACATAACTCGTGCAGATGTATCACTGTCCTATAGGTTAGAAAAGTGCATCGGAAAGAAATTTCAATCACTGTAGTGTTATTTTCTGCAATTTTCGTTCTCCTATAGCCGATAATCTTCAGGTGGAGACCACACTCTTGGGAAAGCCTCTATCTCTTCTTGTGTGTACTCATCTAGACGTCTGGGTATTTTTCGTGGTTGAGGTAGTTCTTCCCTAATTTCTTCAGAATATCTTCTGGAATATCCTCATCAGGGAAAAGATGCAACCTTTGCATCAGTGTTCTTCTGTGGAGGTTTTTCGGCAGCATGCCATAAATAGCTAGTTTTACAATTGCCACTGGATCCCTCTGGTGAAGTTGAGCAGCTGTTACTTGTCTAAATCCACCTGGATAGCCAGTATGTGAGGAATATATTTTCTGTTCCCATTTGTTTCCAGAAAATGCAATGTGTCTTGTGTTCATTATGACAACATGATCCCCACAGTCACTCAATGGATGGTACACAGGTTTATGTAATCCCTGAAGCTTTGTGGATGCCAAAACAGCAAGTTTCCCAGGGGGCTGCATTTTCCCATCTAAGAGATACCACACTCAAGCAAAAGTGACCCATTGCTAGGGCACCCTGGAGAAACTTGCCATGCTTCCTCTCGACAGGACTGTGCCCGCTTTCCCCTCCCTGGTTTCAGTTCTTCTAAGAATATACCTAAACATGGAATTGCTTGGCCATATGATAATTCTACTTTTGACTTTGTGAGGAATTGCCAGATGGGTTTTTTTTTTAAGTAATTATTTTATTTAACTTCATTTATTTTAATTTGACCAGAGAGGGACACAGTGAGTATGAGAGAGAGCCGAGAGAGAGAGCAAGAGAAAGAGAGAAGTGAGAAAGCAAGCTGCCAGGTCCGAGACTCAAACTGCAGTCAGCCACGTGGGAATCTAGCACCCTTAACCACCACGCCACCTGCTGGCCCCCACCAGTTGTTTTTTTTATGAGTATTCTTTTCCTAAAAGTTTATTTGATTTTGTTAAATGCCCCCCCTTTTTGTTACATCATGGAGATGATCATGTGGAGTTTTGTTTGTTGTTGTTCTATTAAAAAGATATGTTGCAGGCCAGCAGGTGGCATTGAGACTAAGGTGGTGGGATCCCACATGACCTACTCTGCATAGCTCAAGTCCTGGACATGGCAGCTTGAAAATCAGGCCAGACACATGTTGAATGTGTACCCAAAATCTCAAGAGGAGAATGGAGAAGAAGGAATTGCAGTGTGGCCATCCCCACGGGGGGTGATTTCTCACTTTCCCTCTCTTGCTCTCTCTGTCTCTCTCTAGCAAGTTGACACTTCTTGTAGCAAATTAAAGAATAAATTTTTTAAAAAGTATGTTGCATAGATTGATTTTATGTTGACCACTCTTGCATATCTTGGATAAATCGTACTTGGTCATGATATATAATCTTTTTAATATGCCGTTGGATTTGATCTGTGTTAAATTTGGTCCTGAGAATTTTTGCACTTATATTCATAAGGGATACTGCTCTGTGATATTCTTTCCTTGTAATGTCTTTTTTCCCCATTAATAGTTTTTTTTTTCATTTTTCCCTTTTATTTCTTGTTTTATTTACATTTGATCACTGTACACCTTTGCAGCATACAAAATGAATATTCCCAGCATAAATGTACATTAGTCCAGTCAAAGATATTACCATAGGGGCCAGCAGATAGTGTAATGGTTACATCCCTGCACTCCCATGTGGCCTAGTGCAGTTTGAGTCTGGGACCTGGCAGCTTGAAACTCATGCTGGGCACATGTGCGTGCCCAAAATCCTAAGGAGAATGGAGGAGAAGAAATTGCAGCGTGGCCACCCCCTGGAGGGGGTTATTTCTCGCTTTCTGTCTCTCTGTCTCTATAGCTAGAGCATGCACCCTATAACAAAAAATCTCTCTCTAAAGAAAAAAAAATTACCATACACATTTTCCTTAACACACAATCTTATGCTTTTATATCTGTTAAATGGTTCCTTTTCTTTTTTTTTTTTTTTGCTTCTCCTGATTCCCTCCCTCTTACTCCTCACTGCCTACCCTCTTCCCACACTGTCTCTAGTATCTATAGTTGCTCTCCATGCCTTTATAACCTTCCGATCCTTCAGTTTCTGTCCTAGAGTGTGAACGTTAAGTATATATTAAGTGGGGACATACAATGCTTCTCTCATAATCTGGCTTGCTTCACTCAGCATTAAATCTTCCATATTTGTATACTTTTTATCAGATGCGAGGGTCCATTCTTTCTTATGGCTAAATAGGCTTTGTTATCAGGGTAATGCTGAATTCATGGAATTAGTTAGGAAATGTACCCTTGTCTATTTCCTGGAAAATTTTGAGAAGGATTAGTGTTAAATCTTCTTTGTATGTTTGTTAGAATTCTTCAGTGAAACCATCTAGTCTTGGACTTTTCTTTTTTAGGAAGTTTTTGATTACTTTCTTTACTATTTATAGATCTGTTGAGATTTTTTTTCCTGCCTTATCCATTTATTCAGGGAAATATTTTTCTCATTTTCAGTAATAAGTATTTCAGAAAAAGAACACTTCAGAGACACATTTTCAGTTTATTTTTTGAATCAGTTTAGATAATTTCTCAATTTCATCTAGGTTACCTGATATATTGTTGTTTGATTGTTCATAGTCTGCTCTTTTAATCTTTTTAAACTTCTGTGTGGCCAGTAATAATGTCCTCACTTTCATTTTCTGATTTTAGTAATTTTGTCTTCTCTTGTCAATCTAGCTAAAGGGCAGTCAATTTTGTTAAATTTTTCAAAGAATCAACTCTTGGTTACATTGGTTTTTTTTTCCCTATTGTTTTTCTATTCTCTATTTTGTTTATTTCCACTCTAATCTTTATTATTTTCTTCCTTTTGTTAGCTATAGGTTTAGTTTGCTTTCATTTTTCTAGTTCTTTGGTGTGTAAAGTGGGTAATTAATTTAGATCTTTTTTTTTTTTTTGAGAGGTTTTTGCTATAGGGCACGTGCGCTCGCCAGACAGACAGACAGAGAGACAGAGAGACAGAAAGCGAGAAATCACCCCCCAGGGGGGATGGTCACACCACAATCCCTTCTCCTCCGTTCTCCTCTTGGGATCTTGGGCACGCACGCACACGTGCCCGGCGTGAGTTTTAAGCCACCGGGTCCAGGACGCGAACTGCGGTTGACTACGTGGGAGTCCAGCGACATAGCCATTACGCTAACTGCTGGTCCCTATCTTTCTTATTTTTTAATGTAGATGTTAAAGTCTATAAATTTCCTTCTGATGATTACCTTTGCTGCATCCCACATGTTTTGGTATGTTATGTTACATTTTGTTTTGATTCATTTCTGAGTCCTTTTTTATTTCATGTGTGAGTTCTTAAATCTATTAGTTGTTTGGGAATGTGTTAATTTCCACATGTTTGTGAAATTTTCAGTTTTCTTTCTGGTTCGGATGGAATATCCTTTATCCAAAATGGTTGGGGCCTGAAGTATTTCAGATTTTGAATTTTTTGTGGAAATATTGGAGTACTTTCATATAAATAATGGAATCTCTTGGGCTGGGGTCCCAGGTCTAAACAAAATTTGTTTATGTTTCCTAGATACCTTAAACTAGCCTGGATATAATTTTATACAGTATTTTTGTATTATAGCATTTTGACTGAGACCTGTCATATAATATCAGGTGTAGACGTTTTTACTTTTGGAGCACTTCAAATTTGGGATTCTTTAATTAAGGAGCTCAACCTGTATTGATTCTCATCTTCATTCATTGTCTATGAAGACATTTTGTATGATTTCAATCTTTTAGAGTTCATTGAGACTTATTTTAGAAGATCGTGTGTTTGGGATTATTTGGTGTTGTATATATGTCTGTTAGGTCTAGTTGATTTATAGCATTGTTCAGGTCCTGTATTTATTTATTGGTGTAGTGTTTAAAGTGTCCAATTTTTATTTTTTATAACTTTTATTTAACTTATTTATCTATTTATTTATTTTTACTTTGGTTTTTTTTTTTTTTTTGAGAGTTTTTTGCTATAGGGCGCGTGCGCTCGCCAGACAGACAGAAAGAGACATAGAGACAGAAAGCGAGAAATCACCCCCCAGGGGGGATGGTCACGCCACAATCCCTTCTCCTCCATTCTCCTCTTGGGATCTTGGGCACGCACGCACACGCGCCCGGCGTGAGTTTTAAGCCACCGGGTCCGAGACGTGAACCGCGGTCGACTACGTGGGAGTCCAGCGACATAGCCATTACGCTAACTGCTGGTTCCCTTTACATTTTTGACCAGAAGTGGGAGAGAGAGAAAGAGAGATAAAGAGAGAGAGTGAGAGAGAGAGAGAGAGAGAGAGAGTAAGAAAGCAAGCCACCAGGTCTGGGACTTGAACCACAGTTGGCCATGTGGGAGTCTAGCACCCTTAACCACCACACCACCTGCCAGCTCCTCCAATTATTTTTTTTTAACCACCAAAGTGGTTTTATTTTTGTCACTGACAACGTGCACAACACTGCAATTATATCATTATTATTTGGTTTCTTAGATATTACTTAAGCATACATTGAAAATATGTTTACATTTGAGAAATGGGACATATTACAGATGTCCTGTGTAAACGTAACATTTTTTCAATATATTTTCCTTTGTTTCACATAAAAATCACTTAATCTCTTGGGTCATTGGAAAAGTCATGATGCATTTTTGCATAGAAAAACACAGAAAAATTCATCATGACTTTTCTGACAACACAATACAAAGTCATAAATAAAACTATCTATTCTTCTTTTTTTAAAGATAGTTTTGCCGTAGGGTGTATGCCCTCACTGTAGTGAGAGAGAAAGTGAGGGGGATCATGACAGGGTGAGACCATCTTTATTATTATTATTTTTTTTTTGGAGAGGTTTTTGCTATAGGGCACGTGCGCTCGCCAGACAGACAGAGACAAACAGAGAGACAGAAAGCGAGAAATCACCCCCCAGGGGTGATGGCCACACTGCAATCCCTTCTCCTCCATTCTCTTCTTGGGATCTTGGGCACGCACGCACACGCGCCCAGCGTGAGTTTTAAGCCACTGGGTCCGGGACGCGAACCGCGGTCAACTACGTGGGAGTCCAGCGACATAGCCATTGTGCTAACTGCTGGTCCCGAGACCATCTTTTTTATTCTTTAAGGTTTTTGTCATAGGGTGTGTGTGCTCACCAGAGAGAAACAGAGAGAGAAAAAGTGAGAAATCGTCCTCTGGGAATAGAACCACACTGCAGTCCCTTCTCCTCCGTTCTCTTTTCAGGATTTTGGTCATGCACACACACGTGCCTGGCATGATTTTGAAGCCACCAGATTTGGGACTCAAACTACAGTCAACTATTTTAGGAGTCCAGTGCCTTAAGCACCATGCTACCTGCTGGCCCCTGGTAAGACCATCTTTAACAAAGCAAATCAGTTAATTTGGATTAAATTCTTACTGTTTTTACAGAAAAATTCCACTGCGATTCTGTTACAGGAAGATAATCAATTATCCTAAATTTTCTAGAATTCATTTTTGAATCATGACTTTAAACAGTTAAAACCTTATGAGTAGGGGCCAGCAGGTGGCATAGTGGTTAAGGTATTGGACTTACACATGGCCAATGGCAATTTGAGCTCCGACCTTGTGGCTTATTTTCTCACTTTCTCTCTCTCTTTTCCTCTCTCTCTCTCTCTCTCTCTCTCTCTCTGGTCAAATTAAAAAATAATAATAACAAATTAAGTTAAATTTGAAAAACCCTTATGAGTAAAAATGACACATGAAATAATTTTAAAAGGCCATACTTAAAATCCCTAATAAAAAAAAACATTTGTTTATTTCATCTTTCATAACTGGAAATCCTTATTTATTCTGAAATGTCAAATATCTATTGAAAAATATCACCTACTTAATGATTTGTTAAATAACCACTCAGCATTTATTAGGTAAGCACTCAAATTACTTTTATGTAATAAAAGTAAAAAGTAACTTTGCATGTTAGCTATGTTTCATTTTATACATTTTTAGGTGTTCATTTATAAGTTAGAAAACTTACAAAAAAAAAAAAACATTCTTGGGACCAGCAGCTGGTGTAATGGCTATGTCACTGGACTTCTATGTAGTCGACTGCAGTTTGAGTCCTGGACCTGGGGGCTTAAACTCACGCTGGGCACGTGTGTGTGCGTGCCCAAGATCCCAAGAGGAGAATGGAAGAGAAGGGATTGTGGCGTGGCCATTAACCCTAGGGGGCTGATGTCTCGCTTTCTGTCTCTCTGTGTCTCTCTGTCTTTCTGGCAAGCACACACGCCCTATAGCAAAACCTCTAAAAAAAATTACAAAAACAAACAAACAAAAAGCTTCTGGGTTAATTCCTTGTTCACAAGCCATACACTCATAGACAGAGTTTCCATAACTAAGCCAGTATTCAAAATTATTGAAATCTCAGGCAGAACTGAAAAAAGACATACAGGAAACATCCCTGGTCTCCCTCACTGCATTCAGATTTGCCACTGTGGCCACTGCTACCTCTGCACCACCACTGCTTGCCATGGCCAAAACCTAGGTGTCCAATTATCATTAAAGAACTGTTTGCTACTCCCTTCAATTATGTAAATGTTTACTTCTACTCAGAAATTTTGCTTTTTTCCTATTATCTCCACTTTCCTTTATTTTAACCACATTCTTTCTATAGGTTCCTCCATATCAGCATGAGAAATATATATATATTTCCCATCGGAAGGAAAAAAAAAATTTTCCAAACTTTAACATCACATACTTTTCCAGCTACCACCCTAACTCTCTCCACCCTTTCACAATCATCAAATTTTTTATATTTGTTATTTATGCTTTCTCATCTCTTACTAGATCCTCACATAAGTAGTTTCTTTTTCTATGACTCTATTAAGTTTCTGCCCTCAAGGTCACCAAAACCTCCATATTCCCTTAAAAAAAGAGAGAAATTTAATATTTTTAAAATTTTTTGCTAGAGGGCATGTGTATCATCATTCTACCTGCTGGCCCTCAGGACTTATTTTTAGGAAGCCTACTCTCCCAAAGATCTAAGTCATATTTTCTGATATCATATTTGTCGGTAATAAAGACTGTATGTTTACCTCCCACCTGCTTTATTCCTTTTACACAGTTTGTTCAGAACTTGGGTGGGGGAAGAGAACTGGTATTCACTGGGCCTCTTAAACCTTGACTCATGTAATATCTTAATACATTCTGCTTTTGAGTACTGCAAATAAAGTTAAAGACTTCTTCAACTATAAACCTTAATCCCAGTCACCTCCTTAGAGGTATCACATATTGTCAATTTGTAGAACTTTTTAATGCATTACCTATGTACAAATATATCCAAGTATTCCAAGGCTATTTTTTTGGTAAAATATGTACCTCACAATTTATGTGTTATTTTGCAGCTTTTGTTTCAGTAGTATAACTTGGAGATTTTTTTCATGTAAGTATATATGTATCTTTAAAAAAAAATGCCAGAGAGTGCTTGTGCTTGCCAGAGACAAAAAGAGAGAGGGAGAAAGCACCCAGTGGGGCATGGTCATGCCGCAATCCCTTCACCTCCATTTCTTCATTTCAGACTTTTGGGCATGCACACACACATACCCAGCATATTTTTCTAGCCAGTATGTTTGAGGTTCAAACCAGGCTGGCCATGTGGAATATGGCTCACTTAATCTTAATCACCAGGCCATGGGGCTGCCCCATTTTCTTTCTTTCCTTTTTTTTTTTTTTTTTGTTACGGTATTTTATAGTATTGCAGTAAAATCCAGGGAAGTACAATATCATGTGTGCTTCTCTGGATGATTCTGAGAAATAGACTCCTGAATCATAGGCTTTTAAACTTACTTTTATTTTTAAATTGTTTTAGAGATTTTTGCTATAGGGTGTGTGTGCTGACTGGAGAGACAAAAAGACAGAAGGTAAGAAATCACCCCCCCCCCCAGAGGGGTTGGCCATGCCATAGTCTCTCTCTTCCATTCTCTTGGAATTTTGGGTACACATGCATGTGTTCCCTGCATGAGATTTAAGCCCCTGGGTCTGGGACTCAAACTGCTGTCAACTACGTGCAAGTCCAGCAATGTAACCATTATGTCGCCTGTTGGTCCCAGCATTTTTCGTTTTAATTGACATTAGAAATCTTTTTACAAAAGGATTATATTGGGTTGATCACATTGTCTAGTGGTTAAGGGAGCTAAATTCCACATGGCATGCTGGTTTGAGTCCTAAACCTGACAGCTTGCCAAACATGGCTTGGTGTGTGTGCACACATGCCCCAAATCCTGACAGGATGGAAAAATGTAGGAGAAGGGATTGCAGCATGACCAATTTCAGAAACTGAAAGCTCTAAAGACATGATAGTAGAGAGGATAAGTGTAGGTACAAGAGACTATAAGGGAGTAGAGTGGGTGGTAGAATAGAGTGTGTTGTAGAGTACGGGCACAAGGGACAAAGGGAAGAAACATTTACAGACAAAAAAATGTAAAGTTCTCTGTTGGAAAAATAAAATACGTTCTGTAAATAGTAGTTCAAAAAACCAAAGTCACAGATATCCTGAGAAACATGTTTACACCATTATGTCAATAACATGGTTTGATGATTAATAGGATCAATAACAAATATTTTTATTCAACACTTTTGAAAGCAAAAATTAGACTTATTTGATTTGGCTTTAACAATAACAGTATGCTACAAGTGAAACCATCAGCAAGGGAAAATACAACTCAAAATAAGAGAAAATATTGTTAGGGCCAGCCCCATAGCCTAGTGGTTAGGAGAGCCATATCCCATATGGCTGACCACAGTTCAAGTCCTAACCCCAGTAGCTTGGAAAACATTCTGGGTGCATGTGCATGTGTGCCCCAAATCCTGACAGTGGAGAAATGGTGGAGGATTGAGTGTGATCACACCCCATGAGGGGGTGTTTCGTCTCTCCCTCTCTCTCTCTGGCAAGTGTACATGCCCTCTGGCATTTAAAAGAAAAAAAAATATTTTAAACAGAGAAAATAATAGTAAATGGCATATGTGTGAGATCTGGGCCCAGAATACAGAATAACATAATAAAAACTAGCACAGGACTTTAATAGGCAGTTCTCCAAAAAGGATATACAAATGGCCAATAAGCACATGAAAAGATGCTTAACATCATTAATATTTAGGGAAATGCAAATCAAAACAACAATGATAGTACTTCATAACTATAGATACATCTATAATATTTTTTTAACTTGAAAATAACAAGTGTTGACAAGGATTTGGAGAAATTGGAACCCTTGTACATTGCTGGTAGGAATTTAAAATGTTATAGCCATTGTGGAAGACAATTAGGCAGTTTCTCTAGTATACCATTTTTATTTCTCATTTCCTTTTCCTGCATTTTTTTTGAGAGTTTTTTTGCTATAGGGCGTGTGCACTTGCCAGAGAGACAGAGAGAGACAGAGAGACAGAAAGTGAGAAATCACCCCCCAGGGGGGATGGCCATGCCGCAATCCCTTCTCCTCTCGGGATCTTGAACATGCACACACATGCGCTTGGCGTGAGTTTAAGCCACTGGGTCCAGCACTCGAACCGCAGTCGACTCAATGGGAGTTCAGTGACATAGCCATTACGCTAACTGCTGGTCCCTTTTTCTGCATTTTTTAAAGTTGTTTTCTTAGTGGTTACCCTTGGGATTATAATCAATATCTTAACTATCTAACACTCACATTTGAAATAATACCGACTTAGTTTCAGTGATATACAAACTTGTGCTTCCTTTCCTTGTAAGGTAAGGCATTTGTTCAACATACAAAAAAAAAAAAAATCAAACAATGTAGTATAGCCAGTTAACTGAATGAAGGGCACAAAGCACATCATCATCTCAACTCATGTATATATAGAATTTTACAAAATTTCTCATTATGTATGTCCCTCTTTATCCATGATAAAGTCTGCTTTGTCTGAAAATAATATAGTACTCTAACTTTCTTTTGATTAGTGCTACCATGATGTATTTTTTTAAGAATTATTTTATTTAACTTTATTTATTCACTTACTTATTTTTATTTGACCAGAGAGGAAGAGAGAAGAGAGAGAGAGAGAGAGAGAGAGAGAGAAAGAGAGAGAGAGAAAGCAAGTTGCCAGGTCCAGGACTCGAACTGCAGTTGGCCATGTGAGATTCCAGTGCCTTAACCATTAAGCCACCTGCTGGTCCTGCTAGCATGATGTATGTTAATCTTTCACTTTTAATTTATGTGTGTCTTTATATATAAAGTGATTCTTGTTGACAACATGTTTGAGTTTTCTCTTTTATTTAACAACCTTGAAAGTCTCAGTCTTTTAATTGGAGTATTTAAACTACTCGAATTTAATGTGATTGCTATAGCTGGATTACAATCTATCAAATTTATTTATTTATTTATTTATTTATTTATAGAGGTTTTTGCTATAGGGCGCGTGCGCTCACCAGACAGACAGAGACAGAGACAGAAAGTGAGAAATCACCCTCCAGGGGGGATGGCCACGCCACAATCCCTTCTCCTCCATTCTCCTCTCAGGATCTTGGGCACGCATGCACACGCTCCCGGCGTGAGTTTTTTTTTTTTTTTTTTTTTTTTTTTTTAAGATTTATTTTTTATTTATTTATTTATTCATCCATTCCTTCATTTTAATTTGACCAGAGAGAGACACAGAGAGGGAGAGAGGAAAGTGAGAAAGGAAGCCCCCAGGTCCAGGACTTGAACCGTGGTCGGCCATGTGGGAGTGTCCAGCATCTTAACCACCACGCCACCTGCTGGTCCCCCGGCGTGAGTTTTAAGCCACCAGGTCCAGGACTCAAACCGCGGTTGGCTACGTGGGAGTCCAGCGACATAACCATTACGCTGACTGCTGGTCCCACAATCTATCACATTTTTAAGTGCTTTATGTTTCTTACCATGTTCTTAATTTTGTATTGCCTTCCACTTTGTTTATGCCTTCTCTGATTTTAATGGAACATTTAAAAATTATTCCATTTAACTCTCTTCTTTTAGCATATTATACTTCTCTCAATTTTCTTAGTGATTGCTTTACAATTTGTCATATACATTAACAACTATCCTAAGTCTAGTTTCAAATAACACTATGCTGCTTCATTGGTAGTTCACTTACCTTATCATAGAGTATTCTCAATTCATCTCTCTTATTCTTTATAATATTTTTGTCATTCATTTCAAATGTCCTTTAGATATAATCACTGAATACATTGTTTCTATTTTTTTAAACAAACTTGTCTATTAGATTAATTAAGAATAAGAAAGCATATTTTAAAATTCCATTTATCTCTCTTGAGCACTCTTCCTTTCTTTATGTAGATGTGGGTTTCTGACCAATATAATTTTCCTCACTGAAGAAGTTTTTAAAACCTGTAAGACAGGGAGCAGGTGGCATGGTGGTTAAGGCACTGGATTCCCACATGGCTAATTGCGATTTGAGTCCCGAACCTGGCAGCTTGAAAATCACAACGGATCAATAGATGGATGATAGATAGATAGATAGATGATAGATAGATAAATGTTCTTTTTTATTTTTGTAAAAGCTTGCAAGACATGTCTACTGACAACACGTTCTCTCAGTTGTTTGTCTGAGAAAGTCTCCTTCTTCACCTTTTCTTCCACTGAATATTTTTTATAATTGTAAGTAATGGTAAGCAATTAGATGTTGTTCAACTGGAAAATGGATAAATAATCTATGGTACAGTCATATGATGAAACACTGCTATTCAATAACCAAAGTAAATGACCTTGATCCTCAAGAATCACTATGCAAAAATTCACAATTATGGGACCAACAGATGGTGTAATGGTTACATTGCTGGACTCCCACATAGTCAACCATTGTTCAAGTCCCAGCCCCAGTGGTTTAAAACTCACTCTGGATATGTGTGCATGTATGCCCAAGATCCTGAGAGGAGAATGGAGGAGAAGGGATTGAGGTGTGGCCATCCCCATCACTGGGGGGTGATTTCTCACTTTCTGTCTCTGTCTCTCTGGTGAGTGCATGTGCCCTATAGTAAAAATCTCTCTCTAAAAAATTTCACAACTATTACATTGAACACAAGAAGCAAGTTGGAAAAGTATAACTATAGTATATTTATAAATATAAATATTTGCAAATAGGAAGATACATAAATTATTATTTGTATTACTATTTACAAAATACAGTTATCAATTTTTGTAGGCTACAAAGTGGTGGTATTTTTTTAATAAAATGTGTTAAGAATAAAATTAGAAAATTAATGTATCCATCACTTCAAATATTTAATTTTTTTGTGAGAACTCTAGAAATTTACTATCATTGATACTGAAATGTATAGCAATCAATATTATCTATATTCACCATGCCGTGCAGCTTATCTAAAAAAATTAAACTTACTCTTCCTATTTAACTGAGGTTTTGTACCCTTTGATGATCATCTCCCCATTTCTCCTACTACCTAGCCTCTGGTAACCACTACCCTACTCTCTGCTTCTGTGAACTTATTTGTTTTAGATTCTGCATATAAAGGTATTTCAAAAAATTCATGGAAAAATGGAATTAAGGTAAGAGTTTATTTTGGTGAAAAAAAAATGAAACCAGTGTTGTTTTTTTCATAATACACATTTTCCATAAAGTTTTGGAAGTCCCCCTCATATAGGCAAGACCATGTATTTGCCTTTCTTCTTCACTTTATTTTGCAGCATACAAGGTTTCAGGTTGGTATATTTTTTTCCTTTAATACTTAAAATGTTTCACTCCACTCTCTTCTTGAACGTATTTCTGAAGAAAAATCCAATGTAATTCTTATCTTTGTTTCTCTATAGGTAAGGCATGTTTTTTTTTTAACTTCTTTGAATTTTTTCTTTGTCTTTTGTTTTTTTGAAGCTCTAATATAATATGCCTAGGTGTAGATTTTTTTTTGCTAATTTCTGCTTGGTGCTCTCTGAGTTTCTTGTATCTGTAGTTTGGCATCTGACATTCATTTTTCAAAATTTTCAGCCATTATTATTTCAAATAGTTCTGTTCCTTTCTTTCTTCATCTAATGGTTTTCCCATTAAGTGTGATTATACCTTTTGTAATTATTATAATTCCTGGACATTCTGTTATATGTTTTTCTTTTTTTCCTATTTGGGGAGTTTCTATTGACATACTTCCAATTGTACTGATTCTTTCCTTGACTGTGTCTAGTCTATGTATGAAGGCATTCTGTAAAGCTATTTTTAATTTTTGTTACGGTGTTTTTAATTTATAGCATTTCCTCTTGAGTTGAGTTTCCATCTTTCTGCTTACTTGACTCATCTATTCTTCCATGTTGTCCATTTTTTCCAGTAGAGCCCTTACCATAATGGTCTAATAGTTCCAAAATTTAGACATAGCTGAGTCAGATCCTGATTCTTGCTTATACTCTTTAGACATTTTTTTTTTTTTACTTTTAGCACCTTGTAATTTTTTGTTGAAAGGCAGGCATGATGGATATGTCAGGCAATAGAACTGAGATATTAATAAATAGGTTTTGGATGTGAGGTTTTATGTTTATATGGCTAGGAGTTAGGCTATGTGGAACACAGTCTAGTTGTAGGTGTTAAAAAGTAAAATTTTCTCTAACGTCCTTGTTTTTTTCTACCCTCTTGTCTTAAGATTCTCTAAAACTTGGGAACCAGCAGTTAGCGTAATGGCTATGTCGCTGGACTCCCACGTAGTCGACCGCGGTTCGCATCCCGGACCCGGTGGCTTAAAACTCACGCTGGGCGTGTGTGCGTGCGTGCCCAAGATCCTGAGAGGAGAATGGAGGAGAAGGGATTGCAGCGTGACCATCCCTCCTGGGGGGTGATTTCTCGCTTTCTGTCTCTATGTCTCTCTCTGTCTGTCTGGCGAGCGCACGCGCCCTATAGCGAAAACCTCTCCAAAAAAAAAAAAAAAAAAGATTCCCTAAAACTTTATAGTGTCTGAGACTTAGAGTTATTCCATCTGTAATCTCCTGTTATTATACAGGAGATTGATATGGTGGGGGACAAGGGAATGTATTCTATAATCTTATAGTCATTAGTCTTAATGAGCTTTTTCTCTGTGCTGTGACCTTTGCAAGTTCTTTTCAGCTCTTTCCTCCCATTAGATGATACAGGAATCCTAAGAGGGGTTAGAGTTAGATATTTCCCTTCTCTAGGGCTAGTTAGAAACTGATAAGACCCTGGGACCAGCAGTTGACATAATGGCTATGTCACTGGACTCCCATGTTGTCAACCATGGTTCAAGTCCAGGGCCTGATGGCTTAAATTCATCCCAGGTGCGTGTGCGTGCGTGCCCAAGATCCCGAGAGGAGAAAGGAGGAGAAGGGATTGTGGCGTGGCTATCCCCCCTAGGGGGTGATTTCTCGCTTTCTGTCTCTCTTTCTTTCTGGGGAGTGCATGCGCCCTATAGCAGAAACCTCTCAAAAAAAACCCAAAAAACTCATGCCAGGTGCATGTGTGTGCATGCCCAAGATCCTGAGAGGAGAATGTAGGAGAAAGGAATGTGGCGTGGCCATCCCCCCTGGGGGGTGACTTCTCACTTTCTGTCTCTCTGTGTCTTTCTGGCAAGTGCATGCGCCCTATAGCAAAAACCTCTAAAAAAAAAAAAAAGAAAGAAAGAAAGAAAGAAAGAAAGAAAGAAAGAAAGAAAGAAAGAAAGAAAGAAAGAAAGAAACTGATAAGACCCAATTCAGTGAGGTTATAATAAAAGTTTCCCTTTGCACAGCGGGGTTTCGTTGAGGAGAACTGAATGCTCTGGGCATATTTCAAATGATTAAGTTTTCTTCTCCTCCTACTAGAAAAATGAGGGGCTTTTTCTCCAGTCCTCACATTGAGAACCTGCCAGGGCTTCTAGAGGTAAAACACATGAAACATAAGTGGGGGCCCCTCTGCTATTATCTGAATATATTCCCCCAAAATCATTGGTTGGAAACTTAATCTCCATTGTAACAGTGTTGAGAGATGGGGCCCAATGAGATGCGATTAGGCCCTGAGGGTGAATAAATTGTCATTAGCACAGGAAGTGGATTTGTTATCCCAGGAATGGGTTTGTTATAATGAGATTGGGTTTATTATATTGGGTTGTCAGAAAAGTTATGATGTATTTTTCTATGCAAAAATGCATCATGATTTTTCTGATAACCCCATAAAATGGTAAGTTTGGCCTATTCTGCTCCCCTTATTTTCTCTCTCTTTCCTCCCTCCCCTTTTTGCATTCCTCTATGTGACAACGTAGCAAGAAGTCTCTCACCAGATCCTGACCCCCCATCTTGGATTTCCTAGCCTCTAGAACTGTGAAAAATAAATTGCTATTCATTATAAATTACTCAGTCTCAGGCATTCTGTTATAGGAGCACAAAATGATTCTAAGATTACCTCTAAAAGGGCCATCCCCCTAGAGTTTTTAACTGTACAGCTAGTGCACATTGAACCTAGAGCAATTCATTAATTACTGTTAAGGTGTTCTTTCTAGTACTGTGTCTAACAGTGATTTTTTAAAATCTCAATAAGCTGTAGCTTTTGGCGCTAGTGACTCAATTCTCTGATGGATCTAAGAAGAGTTGTTGATTTTCAGGTTCTCCAATTTTCTTTTTTTTTTGAGAGGTTTTTGCTATAGGGCGTGTGCACTTGCCAGCCAGACAGAGACAGAGCGACAGAAAGCGAGAAATCACCCCCCAGGGGGGATGGCCACACCACAATCCCTTCTCCTCCATTTTCCTCTCGGGATCTTGGGCACACACATACATGCGCCCAGTGTGAGTTTAAGCCACCGGGTCTGGGATTCAACCTGCGGTCAACTACATGGGAGTCCAGCGACATAGCCATTACACTAACTGCTGGTCCCAGTTTGTCCAATTTTTTGACGGTAGGCGTAATAACTTTCAAGCCTTTTTATATGTCAGACTGGAAATCAGAAGTCTCTAATTTTTATTGGTTTTTTCTTTGAGTGTTCATTTATGCTGAACATTTTTTGTTAGAGATTATCTTAGTTATAAGTTCCCTGGACATAGTGCCATGTAGGTGCGATAATGTCATTCTTAGAAAAAATCAGTTCAAGAACAGCTATCTTCCTCACAAGTGTGTGGTATAACAGAAGCACTGTCAAATATAGTATTAGGTTTTATGTTTAGGTCTTTCATCCATTTGACATTGATTTTTATATATGGTATGAGGCAGGGTTCCAAATTCATTCTTTTTTTTTTTTTTTTTTTTTTTTTTTTTTGAGAGGTTTTTTCGCTATAGGGCGCGTGCGCTCGCCAGACAGACAGAGAGAGACATAGAGACAGAAAGCGAGAAATCACCCCCCAGGGGGGATGGTCACGCCGCAATCCCTTCTCCTCCATTCTCCTCTCGGGATCTTGGGCACGCACGCACACGCGCCCGGCGTGAGTTGTAAGCCACCGGGTCCGAGACGCGAACCGCGGTCGACTACGTGGGAGTCCAGCGACATAGCCATTACGCTAACTGCTGGTTCCCCAAATTCATTCTTTTGCATGTGACTTTCTAGTTCTCCTGGCACCATTTCTATATGACATTTTTCTCCATTGAATGGTCTGGTACCACTTTCATAAATCAATTATCTATAGATGTTTGAGTTTATTTTTGTACTTTCAATTCTATCCCAGTGATCTATATATTTGTTCGTATGTTTGTTGTTTTTTATTTTTCAGAGATTTTTGGTATGGGTGTGTGTGCTCCCTGGAGAGACAGAGACAGAAAGTGAGAAAACACCCTCTGGGAGGGTGGTGTTTGTATGTTGATACCACTTTTTTTTTCTTTTTAATTTGCCAGAAGGCATGTGCATGAGCAAAAAAGAAAGCACTCTCAGTGGGGCCTAGTCATGTTGCAATCCTTTTTTCCTCCATTTCTTCATTTCCTCTGGATCCCAGGCGTGTGTGGACATGCCCAGTATGCTTTTCAAACCACCAGAGCTTGCATTCAAACTGAGTTTGGCCATGTGGATCTGGCTGTGTCTGCACAGTGCTTACCCACTGCACAATGGGGCTGGCCCCATACCACCCTATTTTAATAACTGTAGCTTTGTCGTATATTTAAAAACAGAGAATTGTGAGTTCTTTAATTTTGTCTTTCTCTATCAAAATAGTTTTGGCTATTTGAGGCTCCTTGCAATTCTGTATGAATTTCTCTGCTTTTCTATTTCTGCAGCCAAAAAAAGCCTTTAATATTTTGATAGTGATTGCATTTGTTCCTAAGAGATTTTTTTTTTTTTTTTTTTTTTTTTTTTTTAGCAAGAACTGCATACTCTCTGTCCAGTTTGATTGTGTGGCCTTTTTAAAAAAATCTCTCCATTCATCCCTTCCATGAGTGAGACAGACAGAGACAAAGAGTGGAAGACAAAGAAACAAACGCATTCTACAGGGCCCCAAAGCCCAGGATCCACACCTAGCTCTAGCCAGCTCCAGGCCATGAGCACACTCATGCCTGGTGTGCCCAGGGAGGTCCCTGAACACAAACTCACTACTCTTCCATATGGACCAGATCCACAGAGTATCACACCACTGCTGTACCACCATCCAACTTCTGTGATGCTTTTATTATTACTGTTATTTTAATAAGTTGCATTCTGAATAATGCAATTCAAACTAATAATTCTGATGTTAAACACAAAGAAAACTTTTAATTTCACCAGTTTCATAGACTCTACATCAGAGATTAACAATGATCATATTTATATGTTAGTTAGAAATAATACATCATCATTAATCCTTATAGGTAGACATTTCATGAATTAGATGTTTGGGAAATGCTGTTACAGTTTTGTATACAAAAGATGTTAGGAGTTCTTAAGAAATTTTGACAAAATCACTTCTGTTTTTTGTACCTCTTTAAAAATTGGCAGTGATGGACCTGTTCACAGCCCAGTGATTATGGGAGCTGGATCTCACATGGCTAAATGTGCAGTTTGAGTACCCAACCAAACAACTTGAGAAACACACCAGATATATATGCATATGGGCCCAGAATCCCAAAAGGAGGGAGAGATGGAGGAGTGGGGATTGCAGAATGGCCATTCTGCATGAGTAGTACTTTCTTCCTCTCCCTATGTCTCTCTGTCTCCCTCTGGCAAGTGCACATGCCTTCTGGGAAATAAAAAAACAAATTACACATAGTTTGTTTTTTTTTTTTTTTCCTGGAGTAAAGAATCTAGGCAGATAATAAGAAAAGAGGGGCCATTTCTACTTCATTATATTGATCTGGGCAATGATTTTTTTTTGTATGGGAACTCAGAAGCACAAGCAACAAAAAGACAATAAGCAAGTTGAATTATATCAAACAAAAAAGTCCATAGCTAAGGGACAATCAACAGAGTGTGAAAAAAATCCATAGCTAAGTGGGCAATCAACAGAGTGTAATAAAAAAAGTTCATAGCTAAGTGACAATCAACAGAGTGTGATAGATACACACAATTTCATCAATTAATAAAAACTAAAACTGAATCCAAATATTTGCATCTAAAGTGAACCTTAAATGAAGAGATAACCTACAGAATAGAAGAAAATATTTGCAAACCATGTATCTGATAAGGGGTAAATGTTCAAAATATATAACAAATTCAGACAACTTAAGAGTCAAAAAACAATCCCCCCCAAAATGGAATAAATATTTGAATAGACATTTTCAAAAGATGATACAAATGGCCAGCATCACAGGAAAATGGAAAGATGCTCAAAATCATCAATAGGAAAATGCAGATTAAAACCTCAATGGAGGGACCAGCAGTTAGCGTAATGGCTATGTCGCTGGACTCCCACGTAGTCAACCGCGGTTCGAGTCCCGGACCCGGTGGCTTAAACTCACGCCGGGCGCGTGTGCGTGCGTGCCCAAGATCCCGAGAGGAGAATGGAGGAGAAGGGATTGCGGCGTGGCCATCCCCCCTGGGGGGTGATTTCCTGCTTTCTATCTCTCTGTCTCTCTCTGTCTGTCTGGCGAGCGCACGCGCCCTATAGCAAAAACCTCTCCAAAAAAAGAAAAAAAGAAAAAAAAAAAAAAAAAAAAAAAAAAACCTCAATGGAAAGAAACAAAACATTTATGGGACACAAAAATGGAAGATTATCTGTTGATAATATGTAAGATAATGTCTTTAACTGGACTAATATACAGTGTATTCATGCTGGGAAAATTAATCTTCAAGCTATAACAGTGATTGAATGAATAATAATAATAATAATAAAAAGAATGAACAATAAGACATTAAAAAAAAACAAAAAAAGAAACTAAGGCAACTTTTATCAGACATTGTGGTTTTCAATAATTAAAATTCATTACTCCAGGAATGACTTCATATAAAATAAATAATTACATGGAAAAAAATCCACAATGAGATATCACCTAAAGCCTGTTAGAATGACTGCTATCAGAAAGTCAAAAGATGACAGTGTTGGTGAGGGTGTGGAGAAAAGGGAACCCTTATACACTGTTTGTGGGAATGCAAATTAGTATAGCCATTATAGAAAACTGTATAGAAGTTCCTTAAAAAATTGAAACTAGAACTACCATATGATCTAGCATTCTTACTATTGGGTATATAAATAAAGGAGGGGAAGTCAGTATGTCAAAGAGATACCTGTATTTTTATGTTCATTGCAGCATTAACAATAGCCAAGATATGTGAATAAACTAAGTGCCCATTAATGAATGAATATATAAAGAAAATGTGTTATGTATGTGTGTGTGTATATATAGATAGATAGATTGATAGAAAGGTGGGGATTTGAACCACAGTCGGCCAAATGGGATCCACCTCCCTATACACAGGGCTTAAGGACTGTGAGGCCAGACCTGGGACCAAATTTTAAAACATAAACCTTTGGGGGACAAAGCATTGTCCCAAACCGTAACAAGGTCTGTGTCTCTTTTCATTTTAATTTTTTTTTTGCATATGAATACTATTATAACACCATATTTTTTTTTCCTTTTCAAAGATCAGTTGACTGTGTTTATATGGGTCTATTTCTGGTCTTTTCTGTTCTGTTGCACTGATCTATTTGTCTATGCTCCCACCAATACCACACTTTCTTGATTACTGTAGCTGTATAAGTCTTGAGGTCACAAAAGCATGGGATTCTTCCTATGATTGGATCCTCCTGGAGTTTTTAACTCTTAGACTTATGCACCTAGCCTGTAGTAATTTACCAATTACTGTCCAGGTTTTCCTACCCTGGCAGTGGTTTCCAGGGAGGTTTCTGCTCCAATATTGTAATTCTCTATATCTGCCTCTCTTTTCTCTAATTTTAGGAGCAGTGCTTTGCCATGTGGCTTTACTTCACTTATAAATATAAGAGTTGTTGGTTTTTCTATTTGTTCAACTTTTTAGTTGCTAGGATGTAATGTGATGTCCAAGATTCTTACATTCAGAAGTTAGAAACAGTGGGAACCAGCAGTTAGCGTAATGGCTATGTCGCTGGACTCCCATGTAGTCGACTGCGGTTCGCGTCCCGGACCCAGCTTAAAACTCACGCCGGGCACGTGTGCGTGTGTCCCCAAGATCCCGAGAGGGGAATGGAGGAGAAGGGATTGCGGCATGACCATCCCCCCTGGGGGGTGATTTCTCGCTTTCTGTCTCTATGTCTCTCTCTGTCTGTCTGGTGAGCACACGCGCCCTGTAGCAAAAATCTCTCCAAAAAAAAAAATTTCTAAGTAGTAAGAATTCTCTTCTCTTCCTAGCCCTTGGTGACCTCTAAACTATCTTCTGTATCTATAAATTTGCTTATTCTAGATATTTAATATAAGTGAAAGCTTATGGTAATTATCTTTTTGTAAAGAAGTTGACTTCTTTTAAATTCGTGTAATGTTTTTAAGATTTATTCCTGTTTTGGCATGTATCAGAACTTCACTCCTTTTTTCTGGCTGAATAGTATTCCACAATGTTCATTACCACATTTTGTGTCTCCATTCATCAGTTGATGGGTATTTGGACTGATTTCATCCACTTGTCTTTTGTGAATATTGCTATTATGGATACTTGATTACAAGTGTTTGTTTCAAAATCTTTTCTTTTTTCTTGGATTTTATATATATATATATATATATATATGTATGTATATGTATACACACACACACACACACACACACACATATATATATATATATATAGAGAGAGAGAGAGAGAGAGAGAGAGAAGATTGTAGGTTCATATGGTAATTCTATTTAGCCTTTTAAGGTATTGCTAGACTCTTTCTACAGTGACTGCACCATTTTACGTTTCTACCAGATGTGTATGAGGGTTCCAGTTTCTACTTATTCTTATAACACTTGTGATGTTTTGCTTTTATTATTATTATAATTATACCCATCCTAGGAGATGTGAATTGTTATCTCAGTGTAATTTACAAGTTAATTTTTCTAATGGTTAATGATGTTGAGAATCTTTTCATGTGAATATTGACCATTTTATGTCTAATACAGAAATATCTATTCAAGTTCCTTGCTCACTTTTAATTGGGCTTTGTTGTCTTTTTGTTGTTGAGTTGTATGAGTTCTTTATATTTTCTGGGTTTAATCCTCATCAGATAAATTACTTGCAAATGTTTTCTCCTATTTTATAGGTGTCTTTTAACTGTCTTAATGATGTCGTTTGCACGTTTAAAAAACTTTTGATGAATGTCATCTGTGTTTAACTTTATTTTTTCCCTTTGATTTTATTTATTTAACTTTATTTATTTTAATTTGACCAGAGAGGGACAGAGTGGGGGGGAGTGAGAAAACAAGCCACCATGTCCAGGACTTGAACCACAGTTGGCCGTATGGAAGTCCAGTATGGTACCTGCTGGCCCCATTTTTTTCCTTTTTGAGTTGATACATAACAATTGTACATATTTATGGGTTACAGTTTGTAATCAAATCAGTGTAATTAGCATAGCAATTACTTCAAATATTTATCATTTCTTTGTATTAGAAACGTTCCAAATCTTTTCTTGTAGCTATTTTGAAATATATAATAGATTGTTGTTAACTATAGTCATTCTACTGTAAAATAGAACACTAAAAGTTAATACTCCCATCTGACTGTATTTCACCCATTCTGTTAAGCACCCCTCTCTGTCCCCTCTTCCTCCCTACCCTTTCTAGTCTCTGGTTGCCAGTATTATACCTTCTGCTTCTATGAGATCAACATGTTTTTTAGCATCCACATATAAGTGAGAACATGTGGTATTTGTCTTTCTGTGACTCATTCTTTTGTTGATTTTGCTTTTGCTATGATATCTAAGAAAACATTTCCAAATCCAAGATCATGAAGATTTACACTTATGTATTCTAAGAGTTTTGTACTTTCAGCTTTTATATTTATTACTTTAATCCATTTGGAGTTAATTTTTGTATGGTATGAAGTAGAGGTCTAACGTCAAACTTTTTTAAAAATAATATCCACCAGATTCCTATTATATTAATGAATCTTATAGGGTAAATGCATGTTTGCAGTGACAACTTTCTTCTTCTGTCTATGGATATCCAATTGTCTCAGCACCACTTGTAGAGAAAGGACAGGATTTTCAACAAGCAGTGATTGTTCACTCAGTGTAATATGAGTGGAAATAAACACTTCCTGACCACAGATTTTTATGGAGGAGATGGGCTGCCTCTGTATACTTTCCTTTTTCCCATTTTCCTGGCTAGATGCAGTCTAGGATGAGGCAGAAAGTGATGGTTAGAAAATGGAAAACACTAAGAAAAGGTAGTATGGATTTCTCATTATTTTTTTCTATTTTAAAATGTAATTCAACATTCCATTAATTTCCAATATTTGTTGACATTGTAGGAATTCAAGGTATTTTCTCTCTACAAAGCTAATTAGCTCCCCACGCCAGTCACTATAGTTCTAAAAATCCTTGTTGGATATTCTCCATGTCTTGAACTTCAGTGGTTTTACTGTGATTCTTCAAGTTATTACTGACATTCTAAGCTTTAGTGCCATATGCTTAAGCTTCTCCATCTGTTCCCTCCAATTTTCCCAATCAGCACCCATACAAAGACCTCATGATGTCAGAGCTGAGTAGTAGTTAAAACTTTAAGGCCATATTGGAGAAAGGAGGAGGTTTTCCTCTCTTTAGGTTACATTTTATTGATAGGGTCTGCATACTGGAATGTTATAGAACTTATTTGGAAACTTCTTTCCAGGATTGCTTATAAAACTGTTTTTGCTATGACAAACACTTAAGGTTTTGTGTTGGAATAGTATAAATAAGGGTCTTAAGCCTAATGCTGCCATTAAAATAGCTATGTTTTCCTAATGACTATGCATTGTTTATGGACAATGTTCATTGGTCACTGTGTGTAAGTCTGTTTTTCTCTCACAATGAATTTTCCCAAATTAGACCACACCTCAGATATGACCTGAAAATATTCTTGAATCAAGCTACTTTATCAGTTCTGCAAATAGACCCTGTCTAAGTAGTAGATACAATGCCGAGATTTTTCCCAGATCATGTTCAGCCTGTGGTGAAGGTACAATATCCATTGGACTCATTTTACCAGTTACTTCAACAGACCCACCCCAGTCTAGTTACTTTTAAAATTTTTATTTATTTATTTATTTGATCATTCATTCATTTTTTAATTTGACCAGAGAAAGATATAGAACGAGAGAGAGAGAAAGTGAGAAAGCAAGCCAACCAGGTCCAGGATTTGAACCATGGTCAGCCATGTGGGAGTGTCCAGCACCTTAACCACCACACCACTTGCTGGTCTCTCAGTCTAGTTACTTTTGACTACAGTGACTTTAGTTCCTTTGCACAACTCCTGAAACTCAGGGATAAAAGAAGGAAAACATTCTAAGAGTACAAAGGATTTGTCTCAACCTTCGCCAAAACAAAGGTCCCAGAAGGAAGGTTTGAGACATAGGAAGGAAAGTAGGGAGGCAAGTTCAGCTAAGCTGGCAAGCACAGGACAATAATCACAGGTTGAGAGGAACAAGAGATTACATGGGAGTCCAACAACGTAACCATTACGCCCTCTGCTGGTCCCCTAATAAGCACTCTTAATTCTCCTTTGCCATGTAACATAGCATGTTTACATGTTCTGGAGAATAGTACGCAGTGACCATTATTCTGCCAAACACAGGATGTCATTTAAATGAGTTTTAAAATGGACAAAAGTGGGACCAGCAGTTAGCATAATAGCTATGTCACTGGACTCTCATGTAGTCGACTGCGGTTCGAGTCCCGGACCCTGTGGCTTAAACTCACGTCGAGCGCGTGTGCGTATGTGCCCAAGATCTTGCGAGAGGAGAATGGAGGAGAAGGGATTGTGATGTGGCCATCCCCTCTGGGGGGTGATTTATTACTTTCTATCGCTCTGTCTTTCTGGTGAGCGCATGCGCACTGTAGCAAAAAACCTCTCCTCTCCAAAAAAAAAATGGACAAAAGTAAAAGCATCATGTTTGGGCCACCCAACTTTGCTCTGTCTGTCTCATATAGCAAGTAGGCAAAAAAAGGCATCAAGTGGAAGAAGGATGTGGGAGTGAAAGAAGAGGATTCAAAGCCAGCCAGGTTTCTGTCTTGGGGAAGTGGGGGAATGCTGGTGTCTTCCCCTGAGAATGACTAGTGAAACTTGGCAGGTGGTTTATGGCAAGTGGCTGAAGTCCAAGCTGATTCTTATCCCTGCCATATCCCATACTGTTCAATATCATGAGGGCTTAAATATGCCTGGCAAGAAAAGATTTGAAGCCAACAGAGGAAGAGGAGCTCTGCCTGGAGACAGAAACATGGCAGTAGGGCAGTAGAAGAAGGATTCCTTGACCCCCTGCGGGTCCTGACAAGGAAAGACTCTCTTGGGCAACCCTGGGGACATTGCAATGACTAAGTGAGTTACCACTTGGAATGAGAGCAAGCAGTGGGACAGAAGGAATGACTCTTGGAGCTGACCAGTGGTTTCTTTCCTAGGGTTAGAAGTCTAGGTCTGCCTTCTTTCAGAAGGGCAGAGGCGAGGTCCTTATGGGAACCTTACCCTCCCTAAGAGCTCAGGTTCCTCCTGCCCAGCCTGGCTCCATGAACACTGGAGAGGAACATGGCAGGACCACCCTAGAGCCAGGGAAGGCTGACCTGAAGTCATCTCTCCCCTCCCAGCCTGCAGTCCTGAAAATCCCACTCCCTTTAGCATCTAAAAAGGAGGGGGAGCAGGAGAGGGAAGAAGGAGGACAAGCATTCAACAACCAGGATACAGACAAACCAGGAGAAGTTAGGTATCCATCTGATGCCCTCTCCAGCACAGCTGTTTCCGGCTTTCAGATCCTGCCCTATGGTCCCCCATTGGTCCCATATATTGTAGCAGCTCCAGAATCTTGGTGGTGGTTGCCTGGTCAGAGTTGGCGGGCTCTGCCAAGGTAGCCTGAAGCTCAGGCACCTCTCAAGCTGGGGCTGGTGCTGGCTCCACCCACCTCAGGGTTGGAACTACTGTGGGCCTGGGAGGAGGTGTCAAGCCAATTCACGCTGTACTCCTCTGTACCCTTCCTGACACCTTCGTGTCCAGCTGTTGTTTCCGCACCCTGCACGACCCCTTCCCCATTTAGTTCTGAAGTGTGGGGGTGGGATGCTTCTTTGAAAATTCTGATCATATGGAAGGTGGTGAGAATCTGAGTGAGGAGCTGCCATGGGAGAGGATGGGAGGAGGGGGAGGCTGATCACCTGGGCCTAGAGACTGGGAAGACAAGTAGGGCGTAGTAGAGGACAGCCTCACTGTTCTCTGGCTGACAGTCTGCACCCAGACCCCAGCAGCCTGTCCAGTAGGAGGCGACCAGGATGAAGCTGGTCCCTGTAAAGGTGTGCAATGTCTGGGAATGCCTGGTGATGAGGAGGCAGCAACAAGCGTGGGTCAGATCGTGCCCTGCCAAAGGCAAGAGGGCAGAGAGGGTGGCACGAAAGGCCTCCTCAAGTCTTCTGGAGGCAAACTGCTCCAACAACTTGCCTGTTAGATAGGAGTATTATGTCCTGACTGTCTTACCTTTTCATCTGTTTGTCCATTGGCCTGCTTTAAGGCTGGTCAGTTCTGCAAGAAAGGAAAGCAGGAGGAGACTGGCTCCAATCTCTGGAGGTTGGTGAGAAGGGGGGCACTGCAGAGGACAGCTACAGAGGAAGAGCATGGCAGGTGGCTTTGATCCAAGTGGGTGCAGGACTGCTTCTACTTCTCTTCTCTCTGCTAGATTTGCACATTGCCACAGCATCTCTTGTCCATTTCATGCAGGAGATATTAGGAATTTTGAGGTAGATGACAATTGGGTGTAATTGGGAGGAGAATAACTGAGAGCAGGGACTGGTTGACAGGAAACATTG
Organism: Tupaia tana; assembly: GCA_026018925.1. NCBI lineage: Eukaryota > Metazoa > Chordata > Mammalia > Scandentia > Tupaiidae > Tupaia > Tupaia tana. Next base: position 51,212,399 of record JAKSZU010000009.1, on the reverse strand, counting down.
GACATTTTGAACCTTAGAAATGAAAGTGAGTCATCTGGGGGTCCAGGGTGCATGCCTGTCTACCAAGCACTCAAACTCCATTCTCTCCTATACGTTTACTTGTCTTGGGACTCCTTCTATCAGCTGTGGGTCTTGACACCATTTAAACAAAGAAAAGAGGGAGAAGTTGTACCACATTGGTGAAGGTTGGTGTGAAAGTGTGGGTACACTTTTAGATAGGGTAGTAGAGACTACAGGTCCAGAAGTAATTAGGGTCTAGTATGGGGGTTCCCCAGCCTCTTCCATTGTCAACACACTTTCCCAACATCCTGTACCAGTTTTGTAGCAGGCAACAGGGGCAGAGGTTTTCTCATAGCCCTGCTGTCCCACCCAGCATTCAACATCAGTATCTTTGTGTAAGTCTCTGCATGGGGTGGCTCAATTGGAAGAGACTGAAATCCTATTTCATTCTCTCTCCCTAGATCCACTTCCAGTGGCAGCTCTGGTGGTGTTGGAGTAGCTGCTGACCACCACCCTCAACAGGTCTGCACCCTCCCCCAGTAACCATCCATCTTTCCCCAGATTGGTCATGCCTCTTCTGTATTTAGTATTATAGACTGAGACTGTGCTTTGGAAGGAGACTGATTGACTGCCAGACTGGTGGTTGATTATACTCTTAAGTTTTATCGCCTGAATCAGCAAAAGATCGGAGTGTGAAGATACAGACTTGGAACAGATCTGTGGTCAAGGCTAAGTCTGGTTTAGGGGTATCTCATTTGCTTTTTCTGTAACTTGTACCATGGCTGGGGCAGAGATTAAGGCTGGTGCCCAGGCTAAGCCTGAAAAGAAGGCTGGAGAAGTGGTTATAGGTGGAGCTTATATAGAGAGTGAAGTCTCTCCTAGTAGTTATACTTAAAGTTAGGACTCAAGTCCAGTTAATGATTGGAACAAGACCCAAAACTAAGGTTAAGGTTATGTCTGGAGCAAGGCCCCAAAATGAGTCCCCTGTAATAGGTGGGCACATCCTAAGAGTAATACCAAGGTCATCCCTAGGTCAAGATCCAAGGAAAGAGCCCAAGTGTAGGTCCAGACTGAGTTTGAGGCTGAAGCAATGTTTAGTTGCAAACCAAAGTTATACCTTCTTTACAGATCTGTACTGTTTCTGAGTTGGTTGCTAAATTTAAGTGTCTGTCCTTGGATGAAGAACTGGTTAATACCGACAATGAGAATTTGTTTAAGTCTCCCTGCATAGCCAGATTCCAGCCTTCGTTTTTTTCAGAGGAAGAGACCAATACAATATCCTGGTGCTGTCCTATGCCTATATCCAAACAAAAGGCCCTTCATAATTTTGATTTCAGATGAGTAAACACATCATTCCTGAGTTCCTGGTTCTGTAGTAGAAATGAGGTCAGTATAAGATTTTACCCTAAAAACAGGATAAAGGCCAGTATCCTGTCTAGGCACATGGCCAAACAAGAGGCTAGTACTATGAGTAGGTTCAAAATTGACCAGGACCTCTAGATTGTGTCTACTTCTGGTTCTGATGATTAGTTTGTTAAGACCTCCCAGTTCTGGGCTAGAGAAAAGACCACTACCTGGTTGGAGCCCAAGGAAGAGGCCAATCACAGGTCCAGGTTTAGGTCCAAGAAAGAAGTCTATGTTGAGTGTACTTCTGGGTCTGAGCTTGAAGACCATATGAAGTCGGGTTCTGGGCTGGAGAAGAGGTTAAGCGAAGGTCTAAACTCAGGACCAAGAAAGAGCCAAATACTAGGGCTAGGCACAGAGCCAAGAGAGAAGCTTGCTGTTATTTTATTCTGGTCTATAGATGTAATCCAGAAAGAGTCCTGGTTCTGACATGGTGAAAAGGCCCAAGAGCAAGAAAGAGGCCAGGGCCAGAGCAATGGCAAAGGAAGAGACCAGAACCAAGGCCAGAGCCAGATCCAGGCAAGAAATCAGGTCAGAGGAGGAAGTCCTCATTAGGACCTGGTTCTAGGATACAGAAGAGTCCAGCATAGTTGACAAGTCCAGCGCCAAGTATAGTCCACAAGTGTAGGATGAATGTATTGTTGAGAATTGTTTCTGGACTAAAGAAGAGGCCACTGTGTGGACTGAGGCCAGCAGTAAATAGAAATTAAGGGCTGAGATGGAACATATTGGCAATAGGCAGCTTGGGGCTGAGAAAAAGACCAGTTTAGAAACTGGGGCAAAGGCCACCTCTGAATCTCTACTAGCAGCTGATGATGAAGAGGTCATTGTTGGTTTCTGGTTTTGAGATGATGAAGAAATTAACTTGAGGCTAAGGAAGAGATTATCTTGGTTTTGGTTCATTCATAAAGCCAATATGGAATCTGGTACTGGGGTCAACTGTGAGTCTGGGCCAACATCTGAGGAAGAAGATGTCACTGGTTCTTGGTTCTGGGCTGGAGAAAAAGTTTATATAGAAGCTAGGGTTAGAGAAGAAGCCAGGACAAGAGCTGAAGAGGAGATACTATTTAGTTCCTGGTTTAGGGCTGAAAACAAGACCTACATAGTTTCTGGAGGTGAAGCAAGCTGTGACACCATGCCAGAGGCTGAGGAGGAAGAGCCCATTATTGGGTCCCAGTTCTGACCTAGAGTACAGACTTGTGGTGAGGCTGATGTCAACAGCAAGTCTAGCCTGGCCTGGAGGATGAGGAAGAGACCATTATATCATCTTGGTTTGAGGTCAGAAAAGAGGTCAGTGTGAAGTATGGGTCTGGTACCAGATGCAATTTTTTTTTTGAGAGGTTTTTGCTATAGGGCGCGTGCACTCTTCAGAAAGACAGAGAGAGACAGAGAGGCAGAAAGTGGAAATCACCCCCCCAGGGGGATGGCCACGCCACAATCCCTTCTCCATTCTCCTCTTGGGATCTTGGGCATGCACGCACATGTGCCCGGCGTGAGTTTAAGCCACCGGGTCCTGGACTCAAGCTGTGGTCAACTACATGGGAGTCCAGCGACATAGCCATTATGCCAACTGCTGGTCATGCCAGATGCAAATTTATGGCAAGGGCTGAGGAGACCAAAAATAGGTCTTGCTTCTGGGCAAGAGAACCCTGTATATATCCTGCCAATGGAGAAAGCCAGAAGTCTAGTATAGAGGAGGAAGACACTGTTTATTGATGGTTCTGGTCCAGAAAATCCTCAAGGCCAGAGGCCATTATAGAGTCTTCATTATGGGCTGTGGAAGAGGGCAGTATAGGTAACGGTGTTGGAGAAGAGGGCAAGCTACTGACTGAAGAGAGGAGGTCATGATCAAATCCTGCTTCTATAATGAAGATGAAGCCATTATAGAGGCAACTAACAGAGAAGAATTCAGGCCAGAAGCTGAGAAGGAAGATATTGTTGGTTTTTGGCTATGGGCTGAGGAAGAGGACAGATTCAAGGCAGTAGCTGAGGTTAGGGAAGAGAACATGTTAGCAAATGAGGAAGAAGCTATTGTTGGATCCTGGTTCTGGGCTAGGGAAGAGTCCATTAGTAGTAGAGAGGTTGGGTTTTGTAGCAAATCCAGTCCCAAAGCTGAGAGGAAGAAGTCATTGTTGGGTCCTGGTTCTGGCCTGATGAAGCAGCCAGTAAAGAGGCTGAGTCTCAAGCAGTAGAAGAGACCAAGTCAAAGATTGAAGAGAAGACCATTTTGGATCCTGGTTCTGGACTGGAAAAGAAGTCAATGTAGAAGCAAATATGTGCCATGCATCCAAATCAGAGCATGACATGGAGATGATCATTGAACCCTGCTTCTTGTCTGGAGACAAGACCGTTAAGGGTACTGAAACCGTAGCCACCTGTGAGTCAACATTTGAAAATGAGGAAAGGGCAATTTTTGGGTCTTGGTTTGAAGCTGAAGATGAGGTGAGTAATAGGACTAGAAATGGAAGCAATTCTGAGTCCAGGACATTAGTTGATGAGGATGAGGCCATAGTGGGGCCCTGGTTCTGGGCAGGAGATAAGGCCCATTTTGAATAAAATCCTAGCCCTCTGGTCAAGGCCATTTGCAGGTCCAAATGTTCACTTGAGCAGAGCCTTATCTTACACACAAGCCTCAGAGCTGGGAGGAGGTCACTGTTCAGTTCAAGACTGGCCCAGAGGTAGAGTTGTTTTCCTATCCATAAGCCCCCTTAGATTTCCAAAAGAAGCATCTCTAGTCTCTGAAATGTTTGAGGGAAAGCCCAAACACATGGACCTTACTCCAGAAGGAGAAGAACAAGAATCTTTGCTTCAACCTGATTAGCCTTACCCTGAGTTCCTATTTTAGTGTGATCCTTTCTATGGGTCAGTTTAGGAAATTCTAAAGCATTTTAGGGTGAAAGAGAGTACAGAGGCTAGTTGGTCCTGTAGCTGCATATAATGTAAGCTTAGAATTGGTTCTGAAGAGTTCGAAGAACTTTTTTTTATGATATCACTGTAGAATTTTATTTTTTAATTTACATTAAATCACTATATAACTTTACAGTGCACAACATTGCTTTTTCTAGCCTTTTATTCATGAAATATCTAAAATTGCAATGGATATGAGAAGTTCTTAATTTACCCGAAATTTCATTTGGGATTCAGGTGTTGTCTCACTTATTGAAACCTTGCTCAATTATCCATCGTCCCAGTTTAGGGCAAGGTTTTTGTAAAATACAATTTCCCACCTTATCCAAATCCAAACATGATTCACACATACATATTTCAAGTGTGTGAGGAAACCCTTGCTTATAGCATGGATTCCCCTGAGTAGCTAACTGGAATAAGAATGCTTAGACACTTTACTATGACTACTGACTATTGCATGCTGGTTGCTAATTATATGTCTGGGTTACTCTCCTTGTTACCACAGGCAGTACCAGAACAAGGTTTCATGTTATAAAAATGCTGCTGAGTTTGTCTGATAATCTTGTCACTGACAAAATAACTACTTAGTAATGAAGCAATGTCAGAATTTATGGGCCTTTTTAAGAGGGAAGAGACAAATAACAATTTTGAACTGTCATTTGAATATTCGTATTTAAATTCTTGCAATATTTGAGAATATTGGTAGCAATATCAAAAATGAGGCAGTGTTCAGTGATGATGATTTCAGCCTTGGGCCACTTATTTCTACATTTCATAAAGCTGAGAAATTTGCTAAGGAGCTGCAAGGAAAATCCTGAAGCAAAGAAAACTAATATGATTAATCACTTGCCTCTGACTGCATATACATTCCTGAATTATGATCCTTGAGTAATACTTCAGTTTTCACAGTTGGTTCAGAGTTATAGTGTACATCCTTAATGCTGATACTAGCTTTGTCCAATTTTGCATGTAAGCTGGATCATTTTTCTGATGCCAAATGAATATTAGAACTAAAAACACATTTGTTGTTAATCGTCTTGTCTAGATTGTGATATTTAGTATTTATCTTATAAAGTGAATTGAGCCATCATTAATAAGCTACCTTTAATAATTATTCTAATGTATAGCTACCTATTTAAGTTTTTTTGTGTGTTTCAATAAAGTTTTATGTTAAAGTTGGCAGAAATCACCCCTTCTCCTTGAACTTAAAATACAAGTGCAGAGATAACACATGAACACACACACACACACACACACACACACACTACAGATAATTAATGTCTGAATAACGTGCTCCTTACAAAAGTTTTATCTCACCTTTAAATGTAAAGGTTACTATAGACAGTTATTCATGTCATGCTTCAGGATAAAAGAACCCACTTAAGTTGGACTCTGAGGCATAAGAAAGAACTTAGTGGTGTGAAGAAAAGCATGAAATTGGGAAAAATGTTCCAGTGGGAAGGATGTATACAGTCTTCCTTGAATGGGTGGGAACAATATATTAAGGGATATTGAGGATGAAGTAAATTTTGAAGAGCTGATAAGTTGCAGTTTGTAGTGCAAAGTATAGCTGTTTCTTCCATGCTACCCAAAGGGTAAAAAATAAGACAAGAAAGCACAGGAACTTAAGACAGGAAGACAGGTTAATCTTGGTACCCTTAACAAGTGTTATGCCTATCATACAGCCATTAAAAGTGATAATATAAGGTCAGCCTCATAGCCTAGTGGGTAAGGGAGCCAGATTTAACATGGTGAACCACGTTTTGAATCCCAGCCATAGCTGCTTAAAAAACACACCTGGCACATATGTGCACATGCCTCAAATCCTGACAGGATGGAGGAGACCGGATTGTGGAGTGACTATGCCCAATGGGGAGTGCTTTTGTCTCTGGCAAGCACAGGTGACCTCTGGCAATTAAAAAAAGAAATGGTATGATGTATAAGATTTTAATTAAATAAGAAAGTACTAATACTTTCTATATTTGGTGTAGTAGAGAAGACTAGTGTCATACAAGCAAAGTAGGATCCCATTTTTAAAAATTAATGTGAGTAATGGACTGAATTTATGTAAGTGTAATATTTGAAAATTATACAATAATATAAAACATGTCAAAAAAACAAGACTATAGCCCACTCGACTTTGGACTCTCAGCTTTGTTGCTTGGGACTTTGAAACTAGCTTGAGCCCCTCCCTGCCCCATCCAGACACCCTTTCCAGCAAAGAGTCTTGCTGAAAGGCAAGCCGCCTATAGCTGGAGGGCTTGACTTCAGGGATCCATGGCCCATCCCCTCCCCTATTCACCTTGGAACTCTCAGGACTTCAGTGTTTTGTGTAGCAAATGGCACACAACAGTCTCTTCTTTGTTACTGAGTTGAAGCTCAGTGCCTCTGTTTCAGGCACACCTGTTCTCTAGAAACAGGGAGGACTCTGGGTCACCCAGGACCAGTGCAAGGTGCTGATGAGCAACAGGAAGGCAGAGCAGAAGAGAGATCGCCAACTGCCTACTCCTGCACACCTTTGAACAATCAGAGATACCTTAAATAATTCAAGAAGGAACGTATTGATCACCAGATGACTAGAAACCATCACAGAGGCACAAGAAATATGAGCAACCAACAAAATGTCTCTCCCCCAAGGGAAAATATCAATTCCTCATCATCCACAGACAACACAGTGGAGCTCCTGGAAATGTTGAATAAACAATTCAGAATATTTATAGTGACCAAACTAAGTGAAATGCAAGAGAAAATAGACTGTTAGCTCCAGGAGATGAGGAAGTCTTTTCACAATTTGAAAGAAGAAATAGACACCATAAAAAAGAATCAAACGGAATTGCTAGAGATGAAGAACATGATACAAAAAATTAAACCCTCCCTTGAACATATTAAAAATAGATTAGGGGACCAGCAGTTAGCCTAATGGCTATGTCGCTGAACTCCCATGTAGTCAACCGTGGTTCGAGTCCCAGACCTGGTGACTTAAACTCACGCCGGGCGCGTGTGTATGTGCATACCCAAGATCCTGAGAGGAGAATGGAGGGGAAAGGATTGTGGCATGGCCATCCCCTCTGGGGGTGATTTCTCACTTTCTATCTCTCTGTCTCTCTCCATCTTTCTGGCGAATGCATGTGCCCTATAGCAAAAACCTCTCAAAAAGAAAAAAAGTAGATTAGATCATGCAGAAGATTGAATCTCGAATGTAGAAGACAAAAACTCTGACTTAGAAAAAAATATCAAAATGACTGAGAAAACAACCAAGAAAAATGAGGAAAACACACAAGAAATACTAAATACTATCAAGCAACCAAACATCTGGATAATTGGTATCCCAGTAGAGGAGGAAAATAATAAGGGCATTGATAATTTATTCCATGAAATCCTGGAAGAAAACTTTCTAAACCTACAGAGGCATTCAAATATCCAGACCCAAGAAATGCATAGGACCCCAAATAGAATCAACCCAAGAAGATCCACGCCAAGGCACATCATAGCCAGATTGGTCAAAACTACAAAAACAAGATACTAAAATTGGCAAGAGGAAAACATCGAGTTACTTACAAAGCTTATCCCATCAGGCTAACATCGGACCTCTCATCAGAAACAATGGAGGCAAGGAAAGAATGGGGGAATATAGTCAAAGTGTTAAATGAAAACCAATTTTAACCAAGAATACTATACCTGGCAAGATTATCATTCAAATGGGAAAAAAAAAAAGGTAAAAAAAAAAAAAAAAACATTCTCAGATAAACAAAACCTGAAGGAATTTACCAACTCCAGATCAACTCTTCAAGACATTCTGAAAGGAGTGCTCCATCAGGAAAGCTAAAAAGTCAGACAGACAAATATAAGGGAACAAAAAAAACTCCCCAAGAAAATGGCTCACTTAATGATAGGAACATGTCCAGAAATATCGATAATAGCATTGAATGTTGATGTATTAAATTATCCAAACAAGAGACACAGACTGGCTGAATGGATAAAAACAAAACAAAACAACAAAACAGAAACCCTCTATCTGTTTCCTACAAGAAATGAACCTTATGGATAAAGACATACATAGACTGGGAATAGCAGTTAGTGTAATGGCTATGTCGCTGAACTCCCATGTAGCCGACCGTGGTTTGAGTCCCGGACTCGGTGGTTTAAACTCACGCTGGGCGCGAGTGCGTGTGTGCTCAAGATCCCAAGAGGAGAATGGAGGAGAAGGGAATGCGGTGTGGCCATCCCCCCTGGGGGGTGATTTCTTGCTTTCTATCTCTCTGTCTCTCTCTGTCTTTCTGGCGAGTGCATGTACCCTATAGCAAAAACCTCTCAAAAAAAAAAAAAAAAAAGACATACATAGACTAAAAGTGAAGGGCTGGAAAAAGATATGCCATGTAAATGGAAGTCAGAAAAAGGGCTGGGGTTGCAATACTGATTTTAGACAAAATAGACTTTAAGATACAAACTGTAAAAAAGAGACAAAGAAAGGTATTATTTAATAGTAAATGGGCTAATTCATCAAGAAGACATAATACTTATAAATATCTATGCACCCAACTCAGGAGCACCTAAATATGTGAAGGAAAGACTGCTAGATCTAAAAGGAGAGATAGGTTGCAACACTATAATTTTGGGGGATCTCAACCCCCCATTATCTCCTTTAGACAACTCTTCTAGACAAAAAATAAGCAGAGAAATACAGGACCTAAATGATACTATAAATCAAATGGACTCAACAGACATCTATGTAAACTTCCCACCCTAAGACCAAAAATACATTTTTCTCACCCCGGGCGTGGAACCTTTTCAAAGATTGACCATATGATAGGACAAAAATCAAGCCTTTACAGACTCAAAAGCATAGAAACTATATCCAGCATATTCTCTGACCATGATGGAATTAAACTTGTGTCACAGAGAGAATTTGTATCGTCACAAGGAGAGAGAGAGTTAAGAGTCAAGGTGTGACATAGAAATATAGCGGCTTAGGGTCTGTGATGGTGCCAGGGACAATAAAGGTTCCCTGGTAAAAATCCGACTCACAGAGTGATGGACACAAAACTAGATTTTCAATGTGTTTAATAACAAACAAGTCATAGGGGAAATACACTTACAAACTCAGCAAATATGGGACGAATCAATGAGGGCACGGGTCATTGTAGGCTGGTGACGGAAGGTCGTGACACGGGTTCCAGCACTTGAGGGCCCAGTCAACGCTGAAATGGACTTGAGGCGTGATCAAGGAGGAGTGGCAAACCGGAGGAGATGGCTCGAACTAGCATATGTTGGTAACCGGCAGCTAGCCAGTGCAGCGGTGATGTTTTCTGCTGGTTGTTAGGTTTGAGACCAGGGGAGAACTCAGTTAGCTCCCTCTGGGCAGGCACTACATGAGACTAGGGGAGGACTCCATTAGCTCCATCTCACAGGTAGAGTTCGAGATTAGGGGAGGACTCAGCTCATTTCGAGTCAGAGGTGAGACTAGGGGAGGACTCAGCTCTGTCTCACAGTTTGAAGTCTGAGATTGAGGGAGGACTCAGTTCCGTTCTTGGGGGAAAAGTCTGTTTGACCATTCAGGACACTGAGTAACAGTTCTGAGTAGTGTCTGTGGAGGCCCTGGTTTTATAGGCCATCCGGGTGTATCTAGCTTCCTTATCGTGGTTTTGTAGCTATGGTGTGCTGCCTGTGCATCTTGCAATCAGGTAGGGTGGTGCTGTTACATGTCATAAGTCACAAAATGGTGGTGATTTACAAAATGGCTTTACTTATGCTAAGTTAACAATGCAGTTCTATCTAAGGTATAACAACTTGATATTAATTTCAAGAAAAATCCTTGAAAATACACAAACACTTGGAAACTAAACAACCTACTTCTGAATGACTTCTTAACTACTGAAGAATTGAAGTCTGAAATTAAAAAAAATTATGGAAACAAATGATGAGTACATGAGTTTCCATAATCTATGGGACACCACAAAAGCTGTTGTGAGAGGGAAAGTCATAGCAATTAGTGCACATAAGAAAAAGATGGAAAGGTAGCAAATAGACAACCTAACATCATGCCTCAGGGAATTGGAAAAGCAACAACAAAAAAAGAAAATGCAAAAATTTCCAAGCAAAAAGAAATAATAAAGATTCAAGTATAAATAAATGAAATAGAAAATAAATATACTGAAAATAAATGAGAGCAAAAAACTTGTTCTTTCATAAGATTAACAAGATCAACACACCATTAGCTAGACTAATAAAGAAGAAGAAAAAGAAATTAAGAAAGAGAAAGAAAGAAACCAGATAAATCAGATACATAATGAAACAGGCAACATTACAACAGACACAATAGAAATATAAAACATCATTAGAGGATACTATGAGCGACTATATGCCAACAAACAATATAACATGGAGGAAATGGATAAATTCCTGTATGCATATAATCTACCAAGATTGAGTCAGGAGAACAGGAAACCTGGAGAGAATCATAACAAGCCATGAGATTAAATCAATAATAAATAACCTCCCAACAGAGAAAAGCCTGGTCCTTATGGCTTCACTTCTGAATTCCACAAAACTTTTAAGGAAAAGTTAACTCCCATTCTACTCAAATTATTTCTAAAGATCCAAAAGGAAGGAAACCTCCCAAATTCATTTTATGAAGCCTCCATCATCCTCATTCTCAAACAGGTAAAAACGTGGCAGAATAGGGAAACTACAGACTAATATCTCTGATGAATATAGATGTAAAAATTCTCAACAAGATACTTTCCAATCATATCCAACAACATATAAAAATGATTATTCATCACGAACAGGTAGGCTTTACTTCAGGGGTGTAAGACCATAAATATAATACACCATATTAACAGAAAGAAAAATGAAAACCATATGATCATTTCAATTGATGTAGAGAAAGCATTTGATAAAATGGAACATCCCTTCATGATTAAGACTCTCAGCAAGACTGGTATAGAAGGGTCATTTCTCAACACAATTAAAGTCATCTATGCAAAGCCTTTGGCTAACTTTGTACTGAATGAAGGAAAGCTAAAAACTTTTCCACTGAAAACTGGTACTAGACAACGCTGCCCGCTTTCTCCACTTCTTTTCAATATAGTGCTGGAAGTCTTAGCCAATGCAGTCAGAAAAGAGAATAAATACAAAGGGCATTCCAGTAGGCAAAGAAGAGTTGAAAATATCTTGCAGATGACGTGACGGTATACTTAGAAGACCCAAAGGTTTCCATGAAAAAACTTTTCAAATTAATAAATGAATACAGTAAAGTGTCAGGATGCAAAATCAAATCCAAAAATCTATAGCATTTCTATATACAAACAAGTTCAACGAGGTAGATCTGAAGAAAGGAATCCCTTTTACCATAGCCACAAAATGTATAAGATACCTAGGGATAAACCTAACTAAGGAAGTCAAAGACCTTTACAAAGCATGAAAATCTTTAAGAAGATATTGAAAATGACACAAAAAAGTGAAAGGACATCCTATGTTCCTGGATTGGAAGAATTAATATAATTAAAATGGCAATTCTACCCAAATTAATCTGCATATTTAACACAATTCCAATCAAAATACCAGAGATATTCTCAGATCTAGAAAAGACAATCATAGAATTTGTCTGGAATCATAAAAGACCTCATATTGCCAAAGCAATCCTGTGCAAGAAGAGTGAGGTACGTGGCATATCACTTCCTGACCCCAAAATATACTATAAAGCTGTGATAATCAAACAGCATGATATTGGGGGAAAAAAATGGAATAGAATAGAGACCCCAGAAATAAACCCGAATACTTAGAGCCAACTGATTTTTGACAACGGACACCAGTCAATCCAGTGGGAAAAGGAAAACCTCTTTAGCAAATGGTGCTGGAAAAACAGGGTATCCACATGCAGAAAGATGAAACTGAATCCCCATATTTAACTATTAACAAAAATCTACTCAAAATGGATCAAATATCATAATCTAAGACCTCAAACTATAAAACTGCTGGTGGAAAACACTGGAAAAAATGGAAGACATTGGGGTAGGCAAAGACTTCTTAAAGAAGACTCCCAAAGCACAGGCAATAATCCCTAAAATAGACAAGTGGGACTATATCAAATTAAGAAGTTTCTGCACAGCAAAAGAAACAGTAATTAGTGTGAATCAACAACCCTCAGAATGCGATCATATTTTTGTAAACTATGCCTCAGACAAGGGACTGAACCAGAATACACAGGGAACTCAAGCGGCTTACTTAAAAAAAAAAATGACTAACCCAATTAGAAGATGGGAAAATGAGCTGAACAAAACTCTCTCTAAGGAAGACATACAAATAGCCAAAAAGCATATGAGGAAATGCTCAACATCTCTCATCATAAGGGAGATGCAGATTAGAACCACAATGAGATACCACTTAACCCCCGGAAGGGTGAAGATTAAGAATACAAAAGGTGATAAATGTTGGTGGGGTTGTGGTGAAAGGGGCTCTTCTCCTACACTGTTGGTGGGAATGTAAATTGGTCCAGCCACTGTAGAAAACAATATGGAAGTTCCACAAAGATCTATAAGTAGAACCACCATTTGATCCAAAAATCCCACTTCTGGGTATCTACCCAAAGGACAGAAGAATGCTCAGTCAGAAAAACATTTGCACATCAATGTTTATTGCAGAATTATTCACAATTGCCAAGATATGAAACCAACCCAAATGTCCACAAACAGATGAATGGATTGAAAAAGTGTGGCACATAGACTCTATGGAATACTATTCGGCCATAACAAACAATGAGACCCTGGCATTTGGTAGAAAGTGGTCAAATACGAAATATTTATTCCTGAGTGAAGCAAGCCAGACTATGAAAGAAAGATATTGTATATATCACCTAATATATTTTAACTGTCTGCACTCCATGGTAGAGATGGAAATATTGGAGGGCATAAAATCAGTGAAAATAGTTATGGATACTGAAGTGTAGAACTGGGGAGCAGGGGGAGGGAAAATTATAGAGAAGAGAAGCAGGAGAAAAATAGAGAGGTATGACATTTGGGGGACATAAATGGTTTATTACCTGCTGATGATAACATGTATATAGTATTCTCAACTGGACTGGTCTAGAAGTATTTCATGTTAAGTAAATTATCTTTACAAGCCAAATGATGTATAGCGATTTAATGTTTTTAAAATAACAAATAAATAAATAAATAAAGCTAAAAGGACAGTAGAGAGAGAGAGAGAGAGAGAGAGAGAGAGAGAGAGAGAGAGAGAGACTACAACTTCAGAAGAACTGGCTTGCCAAATAAATACATGAAAATAGCTAAAAGAAATCATTTGTAAAATAACCAAAGTTTCTGAGTTCATTCCACACTTTACATTCACAAAGGTTGTGGGGCCAGTAGGTGGTGTGGTGGTGAAGGTGCTGAATGTACAATAAATCATGCCATGTGCATGCCGCTGCCCTAAATCCTGAGAGGACAGAGCAGAAGGGATTGTGGCATCCCCAAGGCCCCTGCAGGGTGACTTCTCACTTTCCCTCTCTCTGTCTCTCTCTGGTGGACACAGATGCCCTATGGCAAAAACCTGAAAATAAATAAAATAAAATGAAAAGGGTTGTAAAAGGAGAAAAACCCAGGGGTAAAGTTGGTTTGGGGAGGAAGTTCAGAATAAGGAGAAATACACAAAGTTGTTTTTATTCTTAGGGAAAAGAACTAGACACAGTGACCCTGTTATTACTAGTTTTTATAATAGTGTAATGTGCCTTTCCCCCCACATTATTCTAGTATGCATAGGTTTTTCAAAGTAGGGCAAAGTGGGGTGTGGTGGTGCCCATCTTATGGTGAAATAGGGCAAAGTGTTAATTTTGTCTCCCTTCACAAACCACAAACGTTAACAGGTATCATCCTGACAGTGAGAACTGAGATGAAATGTTTCCCCTATCAATATTTTGCTAGACAGATGGCGTGTGCGTGTGTGTGTGTGTGTGTGTGTGTGTGTGTGTTTTAGTATGACGCCCGAGTATTATGCAAAATATTGAAAATCAGTTCGTCTCCAAAATCCCACCGAGTGTTCCTCGCCAGTCAAGTGCTCCTGCAGAGCAAGGTCCAGGCTTAGGGCTGGAAGCTCTGACTCCAAAGCTAGCTCGCTCTCTCTCCGGAGCTTCAGATCCTTCTAGCAAGCAGCTCAACAGGAGGCGGACAAGACTCTGCCATCCGGGCTGCAGGGCTGCAGCAGACAGACTGGCGGCACGGTCACGTGACGCGGAGGGAGGCGTCATGTGACCAAGCTCTTGCCTGGGCCGGCCTAGGTGTGTTTACTTGCAGGGATAAGGGACCAGGCAGACGCCTGACTGACGGTCAGCACGCTGAGGTGGGGGGAGTGGCGGGAAGTGGGTGGCTGGGTGGGTGGGTGTCTGTCCATGTCACGTTAGCCTGAAAACGAATTTCTCAGGCGACCAGAATGACAGTGCTTGTGGGTGTTGGAAACATTCCCTCAGCCAGTCGCAGGCGCCCTGGTGGGATCTGTCTTTTATCCAGGAGTTCAGGAAGCAGGGACTCAGCCTGTGGGAGCTGATGCGGAGGGAAGCAATGGCTGCTGTGGCCCGAGGCGGGTGTGAGGCAGGGACCGGGATAAGGCATCTGAGGGAAGTGGCAGCTGACACTAGGTGCAAGTGTCCGAAATTTCTGGTACCCTACCACTCCTTCCTGCCTTCTTAACGCTCTTCTGGGGCCTCCAGGCTCCTGAGGCCCAGTGCTTGGTGACTCTGTTTCTTTGTAGGGGTGGACCTATGGATGGCATTGACTTCAGGGGAGTCCAGAGAGGGGAAAAGTGAGGTGACAACTTGTGAACACCATGGCTCTGGATCAGGAATGGGTGGGCATGGGAACTGTCGGCCAGTCTGCTTTCATTGCACCAAGTATGCACCCATTCTCTACTGTCTGCCTGCCTTACTGACAATATCCAGGCAGTGGGCAAGACTGAGGCCAGCTCAAAATTGGGGGAGGATGGAAGAAGGGGAGGGAGGAGAAGAGAGGGAATACAGTTGCCTTTTGCTCCAGGGCTCTAGCTGGCTGGGAATGCAAGAGAGGAATTAACCTCAACCTGGGTAGCTCTAGGGTTGGGGTGGAGACAGACTTCAGAAGGGAACTTAGATATTTTGGGCCCTTCACCGAGGATTTCTCATTGAGATACTCTAAACTCCTCCATCCTCAAGAGGATTCTTGCATCTCAGCCATATGCAGCAGCATCCTGGATGTGCCCAAATGTGACCTTTTCAAAGGGCCTAGTCACACTGTAGCTTCAATAGTACCTACCCTCCCATATAATGACACAAGGGTTGCTGTTCCTTATTTTATTTTATATTTAATCACATTTATCTTTACAGTGTACATTGCTTTTTACAGCACAAATACCATCCATATTAGTCAAGATAAAGACATTACTATATACATTATCATCAGCAAATAGCTTTTCATTTTTTTGTCAATTAAACTAATGCTCATTTCGGTAACATCTTGGGCCTCAGAGACTAGTGTTTCTGGGAACCATATACAGAGACTGCTTTATGGAGTGTCTTACAGATTCTTTTCTGTGGACCCTTTGTTCTCCTCTTTGTTTTGATTTATTGACAATGCATTGGATTATGCAATATGCACCTATTCTTGGTTGTACTTCCTTGCTTGTAGTGGTCTCCTCTGGTCAGAGTTCAACGTTATGAGACAACCACAGGATACTAATGTCCTTTAGAAAAAGACAGAAAAATATGAATTCTACTAATCTTGTTAACCTCTATTTATTTGCCATTTTATGGATTTGAAGCCAATCCATAAAGATCTTTCTCATTCTTCTTTATAGCTGCATAATACTCCATTGTATCACTACCATAATTCACTCAATCACACTCTTACATTTGGACATTTGTTTATAGTATTTTGTTATTATGAATACTGGAAGGAATAAGCTTGTGCAAATGCATTTTTGTATCATTGGAGGTGTATCTTCACTGATTCCTAGAATTGTGGCTGTTGGGTCACATGGTAAGTGCATAAATAGTTTCATCAGATAATCTCAACTTTCTCTCTCAAAAGGTGCTCCAAATTTTGATTCCCATCAGTAACATGTGAAAGTGCCTGTTTCCCCACAGTAATAAAAATCCTTATTATCCCTTTAATATTTGTAAGATACCTAATTATTTCACTTCTTTCATTTCTGGGTGTTAATAATTCTGTCTTCTCTCTCTTCCTCTTTTCCTTTGTATTTCTGGCTAGATACTTACTGATTTTATTGATCTTCTCAATGAAGTAGCTTTTACTTTTATTGATTTTCTTTGTTTTTCTATTTTACATTTTATTAGTTTCTGCTCATATTTATCATTTCTGCTGTTTACTTGGTGTTCAAGCTACTCCACATTTTATAGTTACTTTTTTAAAAGAATTATTTTTATTTAATTTTATTTATTCATTCATTTATTTTCATTTTACCAGAGAAAGACAAGCACGCAGAGAGAAAGAAAGTGAGAAAGCAAGCCACCAGGTCAGGAACTTGAACCATGGTTGGCCATGTGGGAGTGTTCAGTGCCTTAACCACCATGCCACCTGCTGGCCCTGATAGTTACTTTTTTTTTAGAGAGATTTTTTTCGCTTTAGGGTGCGTGCGCTCGCCAGACAGACAGAGACATAGAGACAGAAAGCGAGAAATCACCCCCAGGGGGGATGGCCACACCGCAATCCCTTCTCTTCCATTCTCCTCTCGGGATCTTGGGCACGCATGCACACACGCCCGGCGTGAGTTTAAACCACCAGGTCTGGGACGCGAACCGCGTCTACTACGTGGGAGTCCAGCGACATAGCCATTACTCTAACTGCTGGTTCCCAGTTACTTTTAAAGTATAAACTGAGGTAATTGATTTGAGACCTTTCTTTCCTAACACAGGCTAAAATACCTATATATACTATAAATATAAATTTCAATCTAATACTGTATTAGATAAATCCTACAAATTTTGATATACTGCATTTTTATTTTTCTTGAATTGAAATAACTTACTAATTTCTCTTTTGTTGTTACTGTTTTATTTGCCAGGTGTGCATGTGCTTTCCAAAGAGAGACAGAGGGAAAGGGTGAAAGCAGTTTTCAGTGGAGTACAATCCTCTCTCCTCCATTCCTTCATTCTTTTGGGACTTGGGGCATACACACCCACACACACACACACACACACACACACACACACACACACTTGTTCAGTGTGATTTTGCTTTTTTTTTTTTTTTTTTTTTTTTTTGCTATAGGGCACATGCACTTGCCGGAAAGACAGAGAGACAGAAAGCAAGAAATCACATCCCAGGGGGGATGGCCATGCTGCAGTCCCTTCTCCATTCTTCTCTCAGGATCTTGGGCATGCACGCACATGCGACTGGCCTGAGTTAGGCCACCGGGTCTGGGACTCAAACCACAGTCGACCACATGGGAGTACAGCAACATAGCCATTATGCCATCTGCTGGTCCCTGCAGTGTGTTTTTCAAGCAGCTGGGTCAAGGACGTGAACCATCATTGGCCATGTGGGATTTGGCTTCCTTAAACACCAGGCCACAGGACAGGCCCACTAATTTCTCTTTTGGTTTCTTTGATCCAAATATTATTTAGGAGTAGTCAAGTAGTTCCCAAGTATTTGAGGCTTTTCCAGTTACTGATTTTTAATTAGATTCCTTTGTTGTCAGAGAACATACTTTGTATGATTTGAATCCTTTTAATTTATTGAGACTATATTTATGGCCCAGAATATTTTCTTTCATAGTAACTATTCATGCATACTTGGAGAAAATGTGTATTCTTCTGTTGTTGTATACATTGTTCTATAAAAGCCCATTAGTCTAGTTGGTTCATAATTTTTTTTTTTTTTGGAGAGGTTTTAGCTATAGGGCGCGGCGCTCGACAGAGAGAGAGAGACAGAAAGCGAGAAATCACCCCCCAGGGGGGATGGCCACGCCACAATCCCTTCTCCTCCATTCTCCTCTCGGGATCTTGGGCACGCACGCACATACGCCCAGCGTGAGTTTTAAGCCACCGGGTCCAGAACGCGAAACGCAATCAACTACGTAGGAGTCCACATAGCCATTATGCTAACTTCTGGTCCCATAATTTTTAGATCTTCTATTTTATATCTTTTTTGTCTTTATTTCTTATTGAAAGAGGGTGCTGAAATATCTTACAATAATTATGGATATATCTATCTACAATATGCCTATCTCCTAGACATTCTATCACAGCATCTCTGTTGATATTATTGTTTCTCAATATGTTACTGGATTCGGCTTGCCAGTTTTTTAAATTCTTGTACATGAATGAAATTGGCTGTACTTTTTTTATTGTGTAGTTTTCGGATTATAGTTTTGTAATATTAGTTTCATTAAACTAGTTTGGATAGCTTTTGTCCTTTTTCTAGTCTCAGGGCAGTTTGTATAAGATAGAATTTTTACCTTAAAGATTCCTTAGAACTTTTCTCTGACCTTTTATACCTTATGCCTTTTAGGCAGTACATACATTACATACCCTTTTATAGATAAAAATGGGCTTTTTATAGTCATTATATGCACCATAGTTTATTCACATACTTTGTTGTACCTGGAGAAGCCACCTTTGTCAGTTACTTTGCTCCTGCCCACTGGTTATCAACTCTGTTTGTCAAATACCTGTTTGTTGGGCCAGCAGGTGGTGCAGTGGGTAAGGCACTGGATTCCCACATGGCTGACCACAGTTCAAGTCCTGGATCTGGCAGCTTTCTCTCTCTTTCTCGACTCTCTCTCTCTCTCTCTCTCTCTAACGAGTATACATGCCCTATAGCAAATTAAAATAACAAAAATATATAAGATGAAACAAACAAATAATTTAAAAATATCTGTCTTTCAAGTATTTTCTAGAAGGCCTTTCACAACCCTTTTATGGTGACATTTCTGATCTCTCTCACCAATTCTGAACTCTCTCACCTTCTTTTGAACCCACCTCCTAACCTAATGGCTTTATTCCTTCACTCTAGTGACAAACCTGTTCTATTTTATTAGACAGCCATTCAAAGATCTTCACATTCTACCACTAACACTCCTGATTCTTCTTTGTTTATGGTTGTGTATCCTTGGGCCATATGTCCATTCTTTATCATGCCTTGATCTAGAATTAAGCAAGGACTTCTTTATTTGGGATGGGGCTATGGGCAGGATAGTTTATCTTAGAAAAGAATGGTAAACTTGGTAGGTACAGTTTTTAATGTGTCTATGACCATAGCAGAATATATTCTTAATTTTTAAGTTGTTTACTAGTGGAATTGGAGAATGTGGTAGTGCATTGTTGTTTTGATAGTGTTAAGGTTGAACCTATTCTCAGATTTTTTAAAAAATTTTTCTTTCTTATAAATGGAGTAGGTGTTTGTAGGTTTTTCCTATTCACCTTTTAGAGGTTCTTGGTTTAGAGGATTTTTAGAGGTTCAAGAAATCCTTATGGATTTCTGTGCACACATAAGCCTATGAATGGTCAAACAATTTTGAAGGAAAAATAATTTGGAGTGTGGGCAGGAATTAAAATTTTCTTTTTATTAACCTGTGGTTATTAAAACAGTAGAATGGATTAAGGAAAAGGTCAATGGAACACAGATAGAGGCCTTATATATAGACATTTCTATCAGGGTGACAGTTCAGATTTGTTGGAAAAGTAAAATATTCAGTGTGCTGGGAATCCTCAAAACCACCCACACATTCAGTGACTTGCTAGCAGGACTCACAAGACTTGGCACACAGTTGTACTCATTGCTGTGGCTTATTACAGTGAAAGGATATAAAGCCAAATCAGTAAAGGTGAAGATAATGCTGAGAGTGAAGTCCATAAGAAAGTAGGCTTAAGCTTCCAAGAGAATTCTTCCAGTGGAGAGTCATACAGGATACATTTAATTCCTCCAACAATGAATTGTGACATGTATAAAATGTTGTCTGCTAAGAAACCTTATTAGAGACTTAATGCCCCAAATTTTTACCGAGGGCTCTTTTGCCTAGCCCTTGCAAAAATTTTAGAATTCCTGGAGGAAGGAAGGTATTTAGCATAATCCACATTATTTGCACACAAAGTTTAGGCACAGTGACCTACTCTTTCAGTTCTCAACATGATGAGATTCTCCCTTAATATGAGTTCTCAGATTTCAGCTAAGGGCTAACTTGGCAAGTAGCATTTCCTAAGGAGAGCAGTTTGACTTTTTTAAAATAGTCATTTTCTAAAATTTTATTTAACTCTATCTGTCTGTCTATCTATCTATCTACCTATCTATCTATCATCCATCTATCTATCTATCTATCTATCAATCTATCTATTCATCATCTATCTATCTATCTATTTATCTATCATCTATCTATCTATCTATCTATCTATCATCTATCTATCTATCTATCTATCTATCTATCTATCTATTTTTAATTTGACCAGAGATGGACAGAGTAGGTAGCGGGGAGTGAGAAAGCAAGCCACTAGGTCTGGGACTTGAACTGTAGTTGGTTTATGTGGGAGTCCTGCACCCTTTAACAACCACACCAACTGCCGGCTCTGAATTTTGACTTCTGATATGTAAAATAAAATGGAAATGGGTCCTATAAACATAATACCAGTATCATTTATTAAAGAATATGCTCCTTTTCCAAAAATTTCTCATGTCTCCTCTGGAATATATGGAGTCAACCTCACATGTTTTTGAAAAAATTCATGTCCTTTGTATGAGAATGTATATGATGTTGGCATGGTAGTGATCTTCCTATATATGACAATGAAAGGAGAAAGTGTCTGCATAGCAATATGTATAATAAACTGTTAATACACCTAATGTGTTACAAGATAGCTCTTGCAAATCAGTACACACTAAAACTTCCAAAAATTTTATAAAGAGCTTTAAAAGCCATATCACGAGACCAGTAATTAGCGTAATGGCTATGTTGCTGGACTCCCATGTAGTTGACCGCGGTTCGAGTCCTGGACCTGGTGGCTTAAACTCACGCTGGGCGCATGTGTGTGTGTACCCAAGATCCTGAGAGGAGAAAGAAGGAGAAAGGATTGCAGCGTGGCCATCCTCCCTGGGGCGTGATTTCTCGCTTTCTGTCTCTCTCTGGCGAGCGCACATGCCCTGTAACAAAAAAACCTCTCTCCCCCCAAAAAAGCCGTATCACGTGTACGAAAGTTAAGTATATGAAATTGTGAGATAACATTGTTCACTGTACACTGGCACACAACTGAAAAAGACATGTTGAAATTACAGTGCTTGATATTTCTCACCCTTCCAAGGAGGATATTTAGACATTTAAAAAAATCACCTCCCACAGGGCCGACAGGTGGCATGATGGTTAAGATACTGGACTACCACATGGCCAATTGTGGTTTAAGTCCTGGACCTGGCAGCTTGCTTTCTTGCTTTATCTCTCTGTCTGTCTCCAGTCAAATTAAAAAATAATAATAACAGTAAAAATAAGTAATTTTGTAAAAATCACCTCCCTTTCCCATAAAGTGTTCATATCTCACTCAGATATACTGAGGCCATATGATTATATTTATATTTAACTAACAAGGAGCAGCCAAATTGCTTTCCACAGTGGTTGAAAGGCTTTCTGAACAGTTCTTCAGTTTTTGCGATAATAAAGTCAATATGTAAAAGGTTTCCTTTTGGGACCAGCAGATTACATAATGGCTATGTCGCTGGACTCCCATGTAGTCGACTGTGGTTTGAGTGCTGGACCTGGCAGCTTAAACTCACACCAGGCACGTGTGCATGCATGCCCAAGATCCCAAGAGGAGAATGGAGGGGAAAGGATTGTGGCGTGACCATCTCCACTGAGGGTGATTTCTCGCTTTCTGTCTCTCTGTCTCTCTCTGTCTTGTGCCCTATAGTGAAAACTTCTCAAAAAAAAAAAAAAAAAAGGTGCCCCTTTAACCACAGCATTTACTGTGAGTTGAGTAACAGGCATATATAGTGGGTGACGATGGTAACAGGTATAACCAGTGGGTAAATATCCCAATTATCATAAAGCTGATCATATGGCTTGCATATAAAGCATATCAGCTCCTTCATTTGATTAGTTCCACTTGACTTTTGGTGTCAGGGTAATGCGAGCCTCATAAAATGAGTTTGGCAGTATTCCCTCCTCTTCAGTCATGTGGAAGAGTTTAAGAGTATCGGTATTACTGGAAAAGTGCTTGCACATCTATATTCATTAGCAGCATTATTCACGATTGCTAAGACATGGAACCAACCCAAATGTCCACAAACAGATGAATGGATTGAAAAAGTGTGGCACATATACTCCATGGAATACTACTCAGCCATAAAAAACAACAAGGTCTGGGAATTTGATAGAAAGTGGACGAATATAGAAAATTTGTTGCTGAGTGAAGCAAGTCAGACTGTGAAAGAGAGACATTGTATGTCTCCACTTAACATACAACAACTTTACACACACTATGGTAGAGACTGAAAGACTAATGGACATAAAAGCATTAAAAATTGTTCTGGACACTAAAGACAAAGTGGAAAGAGTGTGGCAGGGGAAGAGCATAGGAAAGGAAATTTGGGGAAAAAATAGAGAGGTAAGACATTTGTGGGACACAGATATGATTTATTATCTGTTGATGAAGACATGTATAGTATTCTCAACTGGGCTGGACTGAGGTGTATATCATGCTGGGTAAAGTCTCTTTACAATCTAAATGATGTATAGTGATTAAATGTATAAATAATAATAAAAATTAAAATAAAAAAAACAGAAAAAAATAGTATTGGTATTACTTCTTTAAATGTTTGGTAGTATTTGCCAGTGAATCCATCAGTTCCTGAGCTTTGTTTTTGTTGAAAAGCTTTTGATGACTGATTCAATATTCTTGTTATTGGTATGTTCACATTTTCTACTTAATCATTTTTCAGACTTGGTAGATAGTATATGTTTAGGACTTTATTTTTTGTTGATTATCCAATGTGTTGGTAGTGCTCATAATAGTCTCTTATGAGCTATTGTATTTATGTGATATCAGTTATAATATCTCTTTCATTTCTGATTTTAATTCTTTGAGTCTTCTTTTTTTCTTAGTATAGTTAACAGTTTGTCAGTTTTATTTATTTTTTAAAAAATAACTTAGTTTCTTTGGCCCTTTCTCTTTTTTTGTCCCCATTTAAAAATTTATGCTCTGATTTTTATTGTTTACTTGCTTCAACTATCGTTGTTCCTAATTTGCTCTTCTCTCATACTATCAAGTGTAAAGCCAGATGGCTCATTTGAAATCTTTAATTTGTCTTTATGTAGGCATTTATCCTATTAGGACTACTTTTGCTTTATCTTATAAATTTGGCATGTTGTGTTTCCATTTTTGCTTGTCTAAACATTTTTTATTACTCTTTTTATTTAATCTTTAACTTATTGGTTATTCAGGAGTGTACTTTTAGTTTCTACATGTCTGTGAGTTTTTAAAAGATTCCTCCTATTGATTTCTAGTTTGATGTTTCTCATAGCAATATTGTTATTGATTGTAGCTGATAAGAACTTAAGTTCAATCACATTTAATAACTCTGTGCTTTTACTTTTCTATCTCCACATTTCAAATGTCACAATATACTGATGTCACAGTATACATCTTTTTATATTGTATATCTGTTAACAAATTATTGTACCTTATAGTTTTTTGGTGTTTTGAGAGACTTGCTATAGGATTCATGTGCTCATTAGAGAGCCAAGAGAGAGACAGAGTGACACCAAGTGAGAAATCACCCCTAGGGGGGATGGCCATGCCACAGTTCATTTCCTCCACCCACCTCTCAGGATATTGGACATACACACACATGCACCCAGTGTGAGTTTCAAACCACCAGGTCTGGGTCTTGAACTGCAGTCAACCACGTGGGAGTTCAGCTATGTCCTAATTTCATTTAGCTACTGTGTTCTCTTGTAGCTCCTCATGCTTTTTAAAGATTGCTCTGAATCTTTTATCAGGCAATTTGTAAATCTCCATTTCTTTGGCATGAAACACTGGAACTTTATTTTGTTCCTTTGGTGGTATCTGTGTCCTTGATTCTTCATGTTCCCTGAAGCCTTATGTTTCTTTCTTTGCATTTGAAGAAGCAGTCACCTCTTCCACTCTTTACCAACTGGCTTTAAGAAAAATCTTCACTAGTGAGCCTGGCTAAATATTTTAAAGGTCTCTCAAATATTTTCTATCGATATATCTTCTCCAGTCTTCTCATTCTGTGCATGGAAGAAGTCTTGGGATTGCATACTGTCTCTTGATCTCACAATGCCAGGCCAGGTACTGAGAGTCTCCCATTTAATTTCTCTAGGGCATTGATTTTAAATGTCAAGGTTGCATACCTTCTCCCAATATAGCGGAGTCAATTGACCATCCAGTATCCATATGCTATCTCTGAAGGCTCATGCACACCATCTGTGGGTGAATGCAGGGTGCCAGCAATAGGGGGAGAAGCATGCAGAGTACTTGGGAGTTATATCAGCTATTTGGGAGGGTACTACAGGTGAGGCATCCTGCAGGGTTTATGGGTGGAATTCTTGATGGAATCCTTAAGTTCATTAGTAGGATCAGTGGTCAGATATCAACATATCTGTGCAGCAGTTGCTGAGAGTCCCTGACATACCTTTCCCAGAGCATTCAGCTGTGCTGATCTTCTCATGGTAATGTGTGAGATGGGACAGAAGTGGGCCTCTTTGGCAGCTTCCAAGAACAACCATGAGAAAAAAGTGAGCCGGGCACTCACTTTGTTCCCAATTTCCCCTGTGGGAGAAATTACAGGCTGAGGTCTCTTTGTACTGAATTGTACCACCTTGGCAGAAGAGTAATGTAGGTAAAGTGAAATTGTTCTTACCCTCTTTAAAGCATTTATTACTAGAATATTTGCTCCATCAGAGAGCTGGAACCTCTCAGCCAGACTCCTAGGCTCTCAAAAAGGTTTTCTCTTCTATGGGTGGTTGTTAAAAATCAATGTTTCTGTCTTGTTATGGGGGCTGGAACTTCCTATTCTGACATCTTGGTAGTACCATTCTATACTTTATTTCTGATTTTAGTAATTTGCTTCTCATTTCTTTTTTTCTTGATAAGTCTAGGTAAAAATCTGTCAATTTTGTTAATCTTTTGAAAATAGCAACTTCTGGTTTCATTCAAGCTCTCTACAGCTTTTCCATTCACTATTGATTTTTTTTTCAACTTTGCATGTGAGAGAGAGAAAGTAAGAAAAAGTACTACACATGGGAAATGGTCATGCCACAGTCCTTTTTCCTCCATCTCTCCTTTTGAGATGGTAGGCATACACACATATGCCCAGTGTGTTCTTCAAGCCACTGGGACCAGGACCCAAACCCCACAGTCAACCATGTGAGAGCCAGCCTCCCCAACCATCACTCTACCCACTGGCCCACTCTGGTGATTTTTATTCTTGCTCACATCTTTAGTTCCTTTCTTCTCCTAGATTTGGGTTAATTTTCTCTTTTTCTACTTCCTTTATGCAGAAAATTAGGTTTTGTATTTGAGTTCTTCCTTCTTTCTTAATGTATACCTCTACATATATAAATTTCCCTCTGAGCACTGGTTTTGCTGCCATATCAGCATGTTAGTTAAAGTGTTGGATTCCCACATGGCCAATCACGACTTAAGCTGCAGATCCTGTGGCTTGAAAATCATGCCAGGCACATGTGTATGTGTGCCCAAAATCTGAGAGGAGAATGGAGAAGAGATTGTCACATAGTCATCCCCCGGGGGGCTGATTTCTCACTTTCCACTTCACTGTCTCTCTCCAGTCACCACATGTGTCCTATGGCAAAAACCTAAAAAAAAAAAAAAAAAAAAAGAAGTGTGTTGATGAATTTCTTCATTTTGTGAATGTTTGGTTTTCCTTCTATTGCTGCTTTCTATCGTTATGCCCTTGTGGTTGGAAAAGACACATTATGTGATATCTATCTATTGGAATCTGTTGAAACCTGCTTTGTTGCCTAACACATGTCTATCCTGGAGAATGTTTAATGTGCACTTGAGAATAATGTGCATTCTGCTCTTGTTGGATAGAGTGGGTTTTTTTTGATAATGTGAAATGATAGGTTTAATAACAATAATAAACAGTTCAATAATATAATAAATGTGATCTACATTTTTAAAATTTCTTTAAAAATTTACATAGTATATTTTTTATGATTTTTTTATTATATATACTTTATACAAAACAGAAGTCCTCCCCCCCACACACACACATACCCTACCCCCATAATCATTTTGTTTTTAAAAGTATTTCAGAGTTGCAGAAATAGTAGAGACGACTTATATATCTTCTATTCAGTTTTTGCTAATATTAGTTTCTTACACTACCATAGTACCATTGTTGAAACAAATGAACACTTGCACAAAACTATTAATTAAGCAGCAGACTGAAAACCAGTGGCTAATGCTTAACCCAGAAAGGCTCTCATCTCTGACAGGGTGACTAGCTCTTCCAAAGCTAAACCTGGCATCCTGGAGTTTGGAATTTCTAGGCACACAGGGAGTTATTTCTTTCAGCGTGCCCACCACCTGGGGGAGTCAGAAGACTTGGAGCTGTGGCAGGGAAGGCTTGGAGGTCCATCTAGAAACCTAGCATTAGTCCAGTGTCATCCTGACATCCCCCTTACTGCTCTGATTTCACCATGAGAGAGCAAATAATATAATCTAAACCCTAGATACATTTCATGAGAAGCTCCTGGGGGTAAGAATCAGGATGCTCTAAATATTAGATTATGTTAGAGTTTAGAATATTAAATTACGTTAGAGAGCACAGGTATTTGAAGAAGTCAAATGTTGCATACACGTGTACATACATGTAAGTTCTAATCTTTTCTCCTTAATTCCCCTGTCTCTGCCTTGCTCTCTACCTGCTGAGGAGTGAAGAGTATCAGACTTGATCCAGGAGGTCCTGGTCCTCTGCTATGAGCTCAGTGATCTTGGGCGTTCCACTGATTTAGGGCAAATATCTTCACCCTTTGGCCTCTTGCCTGACATTTGAGAGGAGCCTGATCTCTATGACCTTTAAGATATCTTTCACCTCTGACTTTTCTATTTTCTCTCTCTGTTTGGGATTTTTGTTTTACTAGCCCTTCCTCATTCTCACATTCTTCTCATTTTTCTCTGTCCTTTTTACTTTTATTTTTCTGCTTTTCTTGAACTTTCTCTTTATGCTTCTCTTCATGGTCACATTGCTTCTCTAACCCCATTCCTTTCTTCTTCCTCCTCTCTTTTTTGTTCTGCTTTGCCTCTCTTTCTCTTCTTTATCTCCCCCACTTTTCCTTTCCCTCTATTTCCATATAATCTCAGTTATACACGAAGTTTTATGGCCCACCAAATGCTTGTGGCAATTATTTCAACTGAGAGGGAAAAAAAGAAGGGAATTAAATCATAGTATTAGCAGCTGGCAATTTGCTTCAATCACAGAAAAACATCCCCAGCTTCCTTGATGAAGAACAAATTTTCTCTGGCACTGTAAATTCCCCTTCATCCAAGTTTGGCATAGGGACTGCCTTGCTTGATATTATTATTTTAATTTACATTCAATCACTGTACATCCTTACAGTGTACAGTGTGGTTTTTCCCGGCATAAATACAGTGCATATTAGTCAAGTCAAAGATATTACCATATATTTTATCATACACAGAGAACTTTTCATTTTTCTATCTTTTAAAAGTTTTCTTTGGGGATCCTGCAAGTGGTATGGTGGTTAAGGCACTGGACTCCCACATGTCTGACCTAGGTTTGAGTCTGAGACCTGATGGCTTGCTTTCTCATTTTCTCTCTCTCTATCGCTGGTGAGTGCACATGTTCTGTAGCAAATTAAAATAATAATGAAAATAATAATGATAATAATAACAAAATTAAATAAATAATTATTTTAAAAATAAAAATAGGGGCCAACAGGAGCTGTGGTGGTTAAGGGTGCTGGCCTCCCACATGGCCTACCATGGTTCGAGTCCCAGACCTGGCAGCTTGCTTTCTCTCTTACTCTGTCCCTCTCTAGTCAAATAAAAAATACATAAAAGTTTTAAAAAGTAAAAATAAAAGTTTTGCATTTTTTCTCTAATCCCTTTCCTCCCATCTCCAATTGCCAGCCCCCTCCTTTACTTTTAGTAAGTCTCTAGTATCTACAGTTACCCTCCCTGCTATTATAACTTCCAATCTTTCATTTCTGTTATAGAGTGCAGATATTCAGTACATATTTCCTGATTTTTTTTAGAGGTTTTTGCTATAGGGTGCGTGCGCTTACCAGAAAGACAGAGAGAGACAGAGAGACAGAAAGCGAGAAATCATCCCCCATGCGGGATGGCCATGCCGCAATCCCTTCTCCTCCATTCTCCTCTTGGGATCATTGGGTAAATACTTAAGAGTGGAATTACTGAACCGAATGGTATTTCTATTTGAAGGTTTTTGAGGAACCTCCATATTGTTCTCCAAAATGGTCGTATTAATTTACATGCCCACCGACAGTGTAGGAGAGTTCCCTTTTCACTACAACCTTGCCAGTACTTAATCATTCTTTATTTTTTTAGTCTTAGCCATGTTGACTGGTTTTAAATGGATCTCACTGTGGTTTTGAATTGCATTTCCCTTATGATAATAGATGTTGACCATTTTTTCATATGGTTTTTGGCCATTCAGATGTCTTCCTCAGAGTGGTCTGTTCATCTTTTAACAGAATCGATTTTTATTTTTTTTAAAGTAAGCTGCTTGAGTTCCCTGTATATTCCGGATTCAGTCTCTTAATCTGCGGCATAGTTTGCAAATATATTCTCCCATCCTGAAGGCTGTCTCCTCACTCTAATTATTGTTTCTTTTGCTGTGCAGAAGCTTTTTAGTCTGATGTAGTCCCACTTGTCTATTTTTGGTATGATTGCTTGTGCCTCAAGGGTCTTATTTAAGAAGTCCTTGCCTACTCTGATGTCTCGAAGAGTTTCCTCTGTGTTTTCCACCAGTAGATTTTATAATTTGAGATTTTGTGTTTAGGTCCTCAGTCCATTTTGAGTTGATTTTTGTTGATGGCGAGAAACATGGATCCAGTTTCATTTTTCTGCAGATGGATATCTAGTTTTTCCAGCACCAGTTGCTGAAGAGATTTTCTTTTCCCCAGTGGATTGTCTTGTGCCCTCTGTCAAAAATCATTTAGCTGTATGTTTTGGAGTTTATTTCTGGGTTCTCAATTTCATTTCATTGTTCTAACTGCTTATTTTGGGCCAATACCATGCTGCTTTGATTATCACAGCTTTGTTAATATTTTGAGCTCAGGAAGTGAGATGCTTCCTACTTTATTCTTTTTGCACAGTATTGCTTGGGCAGTACAGGGCCTTTCATGATTCCACATACATTTTATGACTATTTTTCTATTTCTTTTTTTAGAATTATTTATTTAGTACCATTATTTTTCAATTTTGATCAGAGAGAGAGAGAGAGAGAGAAAGAGAGAGCAAACCGCCCGGACCAGCAGTTGGTGTAATGGCTATGTAGCTGGACTCCTATGTAGTCGACCGTGGTTTGAGTCCTGGTCCCAGTGGCTTAAAACTCATGCTGGGCACGTGTGTGTACGTGCCCAAGATTCCAAGAGGGGGATGGAGGAAAAGGGATTGTGGCGTGGCCATCCTCCCTTGGGGGTGATTTCTTGCTTACTGTCTCTCTGTTTCTCTCTGTCTTTCTGGTGAGCGCACATGCCCTAGAGCAAAAACTTATCAAAAGAGAGAGAGAGAGAGCGCAAATTTCCAGGTCCAGAACTCAAACTGCAGTGGGCCATGTGGGAGTCTAGCACTTTAAGCACCATGCCACCTGCCAGCCCATTTTTTCTATTTCTTTGAGGAATAGCTCTGGTAGTTTGATCAGAATTGCATTGGATTTGTAGATTAGTTTGAGTAGGATTGACATTTTGATTATATTAATTCTTCTAATCCAGGTATATGGAATGTCTTTCCATTTTTTGTATCATTTTCAATTTCTTTTTAAAGTTTTCGAAGTTTTCCTTGTAGAGGTCTTTCACTTTTTTTAGAGAGATTTTTGCTATAGGGCATGTGTGCTCTCCAGAGAGACAGAGAGAGACAGAGAGA
Source organism: Tupaia tana (assembly GCA_026018925.1). Classification (NCBI taxonomy): domain Eukaryota; kingdom Metazoa; phylum Chordata; class Mammalia; order Scandentia; family Tupaiidae; genus Tupaia; species Tupaia tana. The sequence goes on along the minus strand of JAKSZU010000009.1, from coordinate 51,182,005 downwards.
CAGAAAGCAAGAAATCACCCCCCAGGGAGGATGGTCACACCACAATCCCTTCTTCATTCTTCTCTCAGAATCTTGGGCACACATACATATGCACCCAGTGTGAGTCTTAAGCCACTGGGTCCAGGATTTGAACCATGATCAACTATGTGGGAATACAGCGATATAACCATTACACCATCTGCTGGTCCCAGATGTCCTTCACTTCTTCGGTTAGGTTTAGTCCTAGGTATCTTATAATTTTGTGACTATTGTAAATAAGATTGCTTTCCTCAATTCTATCTCAGTTTGTTCATTGTTGGTGTATCAAAGTGCTATAGATTTTTGTATGTTGATTTTGTATCCTGACACTTTACTATATTCATTTATCACATCCAGGAGTGTTTGTGTGTGTATGTAAGAGAGAGAGAGAGAGAGAGAGAGAGAGAGAGAGAGAGAGAGAGAGAGAGAATTCTTTTGGATTTTCTATGTATATAATCATGTCTGCAAATAAAGATAATTTCACTTTTAATTTCCTATATGAATGCATTTTATTTGTCTCTTTTGTCTGATTGCATTGGCTAGTACTATGTTGGAAAGGAGTAGAGAAAGTGGGCAGCCTTGTCTTATTCCTCGTGAAGTTAGCTATAGATTTGTCATATATGGCATTTATTGTGTTGAAGAATGTCCCTTCTATGCAATTTTGCTGAGAGTCTTAATCATGAAGGGATGTATTTTATCAAATGCTTTTAATGCTCCTAAAGATACGATCATATGGTTTTTATGTTTCCTTCTGTTAATGTGATGTAATACATTTATTGTTTTGCATATATTGAACCACCCTTGAGTAAAGTCTACATGGTCATGGTTTATAATCTTTTTTTAAAGAATTATTTAATTTTATTTATCATTATTATTTTTAAAATTTGCTACAGGGCACATGTGCTCAACAGAGAGCAAGAGAGATACAGAAAGTGAGAAAGCAAACCACCAGGTCTGAGACTTGAACTGTGGTTCATCATGTGGGAGTCCAGTGCCTTAACTACCACACCATCTGCTGGCCCTGGGGTATAATCCTTTTAATGTGTTGTTGGATATGATTTGCTAGTAACTTGTTGAGAAATTTTGCATCTGTATTCATCAGGGATGTTCTGTAGTTTTCTTTTTTTGTTTTATCCTTTTCCATTTTGGAGATCAGGGTGATAGAGGCTTCATAGAATAAATTTGGAAGGATTCCTTCCTTTTGGGTGTTCAGAAATAGTTTGAGGAGGATTGGGGTTAGTTCTTTAAAAGTTTTGTAGAATTTGGAAACGAAGCCATCAGAATTTGGACTTTTCTTTGTTGGGAGACTATTACTGATTCTATCTCGTTGCTTATTATTTGTCTATTAAGCCTTTCTATTTCTTACTGGTTCAATCTTGGTAAATTGTATGTCCAGAAATTTGTCCATCTCATCTAGGTTTTCTTGTTTGTTGGTGTATAATCTCTCATGGTATTCTCTCATGATCTTTTGTATTTCTCTTATGTCTGTTGTAATATCACCTCTTTCATTGCTGATTTGCTTAATGTGGTTCCTTTCTCTGTTCTTGTTGATTTATCTAGCAAAAGGTGGGTCAATTTTATTCTCAAAGAAACAGCTTTGGATTTCATGTATTTTCTGTATAGTTCTTTTATTCTGTTTCATTTATTTCTACTTGAATCTTTTTTTCTTTCTTTTCTCTTGGTATTTTTTGTTTGTTTGTTTTTCTAGTTCCCTGAGATATGTCATTAGATTTTCTATTTGCCACCTGTTTTTTTTTCTTTTTTCTTCTATTGGGGGGAGAGGTTTTTGCTATAGGGTGCATGTGCTCACCAGAAAGACAGACAGAGACAGAGAAAGAAAGCGAGAAATCACCCCCCAGGGAGGATGGCCACGCTGCAGTCTCATCTCCTCTTGAGATCTTGGGCACGCATGCACACACGCCCGGCGTGAGTTTAAGCCACTGTGTCTGGGACTCAAACCACAATCGACTAGATGGGAGTCCAGTGACATAGCCCTTACGCCAACTGTTGGTCCCTTCTTTTTTTTCTTGTAGGCATTAATTGCTGTGCACTTCCCTCTTATGACTGCTTTTGCTGTGTCCTATAGGTTATGAAAACTTGTTCATTATTGTTAGTTTTAGCGAATCTTGTTATTTCAGTCATAATTTCTCCAGTGCTTGTGAAGTCATTTGAGAATAGGTTGTTTAGTTTTCATGTGTTTGTGTATTTTTGAGGGTTGTTTTTATAGTTGATTTCGTGTTTGATTCATTGTGATCAGAAAAGATGCTGGATATAGTTCTATCCATTAGAATTTTGTAAAGGATTGTTTTGTGCCCTCTTATGTGGTTGATTATTGAAAATGTTCCATGTGGGAGTGAGAAAAATGTGTTTTTGTGGTTGTTGGGTGAAATGTTCTATAGATGTCTTTTAAGTCTATTTGATTTATGGTATCATTCAGCTCTTGTATCTCTTTGTCCATAGTTGCTGAGGGGTTATTATATTCCCTTGGGGAGTTATTTTCTTGTTTTCTCATGTTTTTTTTTTATTTTATTTTTCTGTCTCCGCACTGTATTTTGGTCATCTGATTACCTATATTCGTTTTTTCTTATATGTCTCAGGTGTGTTCCTGTTAAAGGGCTTTGTCTTCCAAATAAGAGCAGATCAAGTTTATTTAGGTAGCTACAGGTGATTGACTCTTCTACCAACCTTTCAGCTTCTGATGAGCTAGGGATGAGCTAAGGAGATATGACTTAGTGACTCTTTGAGTCCTGAGCACAGGGGCTGGAGGGTCCTCAAGTTCCAAAGTCAAACCTGAGGGTAGACTACACTGAAGAGGAAAGTCTCCTCAGACCAGAACCCAAGTCTCCTAGTGATGAGTGAGACCCAGGAAGCAGGTGGAAGGGCTTGACCAGAGGGCCCCAAGTCCCAAAGGCAAACTTGAAGGGCCAGGCTGCACTGATGAGGAGAGGCTACTCAGACCGGAACCCAAGTCTCGTGGTAGGTGCACAGGACTCAGAAAGCAGGTGGAGTGACTCGGCCAGAGGTTCCCAAGTCCCTAAAGCAAGCCTGAAGGGCTGGGTTGTACCAATGAGGAGAGGCTTCTCAGACCCATATTTTTAAGTTCAAAAATGTTTTGTTTTATATATATCTGTAAGGTCTCATTTATTCACACTGTTGTTTAAGTCTTCTATTTTCTAACTAAATTTCCTGTCTATATTTTGTTTCTTATTTCAAGTGGAGTATTGAAGTCTTCAGATTTTATTGTGGAACTGGCTATTTCTCTCTCTCATTTCTGTCAATTTTCACTTTATATATTCAAGGGCCCTGCTGTTAGATGCCTATGTGTTTGTAATTTTACATCTTTTCAATAGATTGATCATCCTTATCAATATGTAATATCTTCTTTGTCTTTTGTAATGATTTTTTTTACTGCAAGTCTGTTTTGTCTGATATTACTACAGATGCCTCACCTCTCTTGTTGTTACTATTTCCATGGAATATCTTTTTTCCATCATTTTACCTGTAACTTATTTGTATCTTTGAATATAACATTGGTCTTCTCTTCAAATTGTTGTATTTCTTTTTTTATTCAATCTGCCAATCTCTGCCTTATTGAGAATGTAATCCCTTTGCACTGAATGTAATCATTAATGAGGAATGACTTAACCTCTGCTATTTTGTTACTTGTTTTCTAAATGTCCTATATTATTTTTGTTCTTTACCTCTTCTATTACTACCTTCCTTTGTTTTAATTGATGCCTCAGTCATATCCTTTACTATGTATATTTTAGTTATTTTTCTCATTGGTTAACTTCCTAAATTGAGAACAACCTAATTTGCATTAAAGTCTTCTTAGTTTTTATATAAAAGTTCTATTCTTCAATAGCTTTTCCTTCCTTTTTATGATATTGTTGCAAATTACATCTGTATATATTGCATAGTCATTAACACAGACTTATGATTATTGTTTTAAATATTTGTATTTTGAATCATATAGGGGAAAACAAGTTATAAACCAAAAATACAGTAATACTGCGTTCCGTAGTTACCTTTACCCAAGTTCTTTATTTCTTCACATGGCTGCAAGTTACTCTTTCAGGTGCTTTCATTTCAGCCTGAACTACTTCCTTTAGCATTTTTTTTTTTTTTTGTATTACAGATCTATGAGCAGCAAACTCTTTTTCAAAATTTGCTATAGAACGCATGTACTCACTGAAGAGAGAAAGAGACAGCAAGACAGGGCAACTCCTCCAGGATGACCATGCCACAATCCTTCCTCTGTCCTCTCAGGATTTGGGGCACACATGCACATGGACCCAGCATGTTTTTCAAGCCACTGGTACTGAGACTAGAAACACAGTCTGCCATGTGTGATCCAGCTACCTTAACCACAGTGCCACCTGGCAGACCCACAACATTTTTTTTTTTTGGTTTTGTTTACCTGGGAATATTGTAATCTCTCCTCATATTCAAAATATGGTTTTACCATATATAGAATTGACAGGTTTTATTATTTAGCACTTTAAATATGTTCCATATGCCTTCTGGCCTCTACCTTTCTTATGAGAAATTGCCTGTTTATCTCAACAAGAATCCCTTGCATGTGATGAATTCTCTTCTCTTGCTTCTTTCAAGATTCTCCCTTTGTCTTTTGATAGTTTATTGTCTGTAGGTGTGTATATCTTTCAGTTTTACTTATTTGGAGTTCATTGAGCTTCCTGAATGTGGAAATTCATGTCATTAATCAAATTTGGAAAGTTTCTGATCATTACTTCTTGTACTATCTCCTCTGTATTTTCTTTCTCTTCTCCTAGGTCAATGTGTGTATGTTGGTATGCTCAGTAGTGTTCCATAGGTATCTTATGCTATGTATAGTTTTCTTCCTTTTTATCCTATGCATCAGATTGGATAATTTAATTTGGCCTATCTTGAAGTTTGCTTATTTTTTCTCCTGCCTGTTCTAATCTGCTTTTGAACCCCACTAATGAATTTCTTATTCCAAGTATTGCTATTTTGATCTCCAGAAATTTAGGTGATTCCATTTTATACTTTCTGTCTCTTTATTAATATTCTGTACTCATTGAGACATTGTTCCCCAGGTCTCCGTTAGCTCTTTTTTTCTATGGTTTCCTTTGTATTTAAGACAGTTGGTTTAGGAACCAGCAGTTGGCATAATGGCTATATCACTGGACTCCCATGTAGTCCACCGTGGTTCGAGTCCCGGACCTGGTGGCTCAAACTCACACTAGGCGCGTGAGTGTGTGTGTCCAAGATCCCGAGAAGAAAATGGAGGAGAAGGGATTGTGGCGTGGCCATCCCCCCGGGGGGTGATTTCTTGCTTTCTGTCTCTCTGTCTCTGTCTTTCTGGCAAGCACATGTGCCCTATAGCAAAAACCTCTCAAAAAAAAAAAAAAAGACAGTTGGCTTAAAGTCTTTTATTTATTTATTTTTTAAAAGTATGTTCAATGGTCTGGACTTACTTAGGAACTTTTACTATTATGTTCCATTTTTTCCTATGGATTTTCTTATTTTCATTTTTAATTTTTTGTTGAAAAGTGGACATTTGGATGATTATAATGTGATACTTATAAATTTAATACTTTCCCCTCCCCAAGATTTTTTGAGGCTGTTTGTTGTGGGATATAATATTGTGTTTGTCTAGTGACTTTTCTGAATTGTTTTAATACTGTATTGTCATTTCTGGTTAATAAAATCTCTGTTCTCTTATCTTAATGGATAGGTGGTGACTGGACTTCCTTAAATATCTGAAGTAAAAAAATTAAACCTCTGGGCTGGTCCTATAGCATAGTGGTTAAAGGAGCTGGATCCTCCATGGCTGACTATAGTTTGAATCCTGGCCCCAGCAGCTCAAAAAATATCCAGGTGCATGTGTGTGTGCATGTGTGCTCCAAAGCCCAAGAGGATGGAGAAATGGAGGAGAAGAGATTGTGATGTGACCATGACCATGCCTCATTGGGAAGTGCTTTCTCCTTCTCCCTCCCTCTCTAGTGAACACACACACCCTCTACCAATAAAAGAAAAATTAAAATACTCTCATAGTCTTTGTAGATTGAATGTATGTATGTTGGGCACTTCTTCAATGCTTATTGTAGTTATTTATATATCTGCCTAGTCTTTCACCTCTTGATTGCATGAGCTTAAAGAACAGATGGAGGTAAAATCTTAGGACATTTTCTAATGTTTTCTGAGCATGTGTCTCTCCTTGGGCATGTGCATAGCTTTCTAGAGTCTCCGATATAATCAGGTACTTTTAAAAGCCCCTATTCCTCATGTATCCCTTCTTTACCTTCTTTCTTCCCAGGCTGTTTGATCTGTCAGTTGCTTATAATTTCTTTTTCTCTTGTCCTACAAGGCTACGGCCTTTATGTTTGCCTTTAAATGTTTTCAACAAAAGTTTTGAGGTTGTTCAAAAAAATGTTAACCCCTAAGCTAACCCTTCTAAGAGTCTCTAGACAAGTCAAAGCCACATTTATTTGAAAGCAAGGTACATACTGTTCTTCTGGCTTTAGCGAGTCGCATCAGGAATATAAGCAGCCTCCCACATAGGTAGTATAAGATGGTAGGTAGTATTTTATAATGCCATCATGCTTTCTCACTGATTTTAGCAGATTTTTCCTTTATTAACTGTTCCCCTGGTTGCTTTAATTTTTTTTATTGGCGGGGTAGGGCACATACATGAGCACAGGTGAGAGAGAGAGAAAGCACCTCCTCCCCAATGAGGTGTGGTCACACCACAATCCTTTTTCCTCCATTTCTCCATCCTTTCAGAATTTGGAGCACACATGAACACATGCCCAGTGTGTTTTTCAAGTCATCAGGGCCGAGATTTGAACCACAGTCAGACATGTAGGATCTGACTCCATATGCAGAGGGCTTAGCCACTGCACTACAGGACTAGCACTGTAATTTCTAAATTATATTCCAGTGTCCCAAAATATTTTATTCTAACAGATTCTGACATGTTAAATTCTTCCCTGGTGGAAAGATGGAGTTTTGTTCTCCTACTCTGTCATTTCAACTATGTCACTCACTTGAGACATTTTAATTAGCCAATTCACACACAGATTTGCAGTTTATTTCATGCTGTTTGGGTAGCCTAATACAATTGTGTAGATAATATTGGGGTCCCAAACAGGTAATGAATCTAAGTACATTGCTGAAACAAGCAAATCCCTAGAGGTACCTACCCTCACCTTATGCTTTAAAGAATTACCACAGATAAAATTTCAGAAAAATAGGTACCTCATACTCAAAAATCACAAAATATATATGAGGAAATCAACTTGTAGGACTGCATTCCCTAAAAAATCAAAACTCCCACAAATGTCTAATTTGGAATCATTTATAACATGGAACATAAAATCTTTTGATAGGTTTCTAGACAAAAAGCATTGAAATTATTAATAAAGTATCAATAAAAGTTCCAAATATATCACAAAAGTAAGCATAAATAGAGGTTCTAGAAATGAAAAAGATATATTAATTGACATTTACAGCATATTAAAACCAGACGATTTAGATTTGAAAAAATTTCTCTGAAGTTAGCATTAAGACACAAAATATTCCAGATAGAAGGGAAAGAGCATGAGACAGGAGTAACAATTTGAAGAGATAATGGTTTAGGATTTTTCAGAATTAATAAAACACAGTCATGTATTCAGACTCCCCAGTGAATCACAAGCAACTTAATACAAAGATATGCATACCTAATCCCATCATAGTAAAACTACATACATCAAACTCATACACAAGATTAATAGTAGCCAGAGAAAAACACATTGCCTTCAAAGTAGTAGAAACATTACAGCTGACTGTCAACAGCAGTAATAGAAGCCAAAACCCAGTGAAATTAAATTCTCAATGTAAAAGAGACAGTTAGACCTGTCAATCTAGTTTCTTACTTCAATGGAATAAAGAGGGGAAAAAATAGTTAATGTGAATCTAACCTATGGAGCTGTTAGGTAGCAGGAAGTATAGGACAAGGAATAACAGGTGAAGAAAACATTATAGATATTCAGTCAGACAAATCCTGAATGTGGAACATTATGCAAAACTGTCAGCCCTATCACTTTAAAGTTAGTGTCATGGGCCAGCAGGTGGCTTGGTGGTTAAGGTGCTAGACTCCCACATAGTTGATCACTGTTTGAGTCCTGGACCTGGCAGCTTGCTTTCTTACTCCCCCCAGCCCCATGTCTGTCATGAGTACACGTGCCCTATTGTAATTTTTTAAATAATAATAAATAAACTTAAATAATTCTTTTTAAAACGTCAGTGTCGTGAAGAAAGTTCAGAGTGGGGAACCAGCAGTTAGCGTAATGGCTATGTCGCTGGACTCCCACATAGTCGACCGCGGTTTGCATCCCAGACCCGGTGGCTTAAAACTCACGCCCGGCGCGTGTGTTTTGTGTGTGCCCAAGATCCCAAGAGGAGAATGGAGGAGAAGGAATTGCGGCGTGGCCATCCCCCCGGGGGGTGATTTCTCGCTTTCTGTCTCTATGTCTCTCTCTGTCTGTCTGGCGAGCGCACGCGCCCTATAGCAAAAACCTCTCCAAAAAAAAAAAAGTTCAGAGTAATTGTTATTACTGTAGATTAAATGTGATTTAAGAGATATATCAATAACTAATGCACAATATGCCTCTTGATTGGAACCTGGTATGTAAAACCAGCTATAAGCCAACTTTCAGAGCAACTGGAAGAATTTGAATATGGAGTGTATATCAGATATACGGAATTATGGTTAAGCTTATTAGAGATTATAATATTATTTTGGTATTAAGGGGGCTGTTACTAGATGTGGAAGAAACATGGCAAACAATTTAGGACTTATATTTTATGGTCCAGTTTACTTTGAAATGTTTAGCAAATAATATGTAGAAAATATAAATACCAAGATTTAAATATAGATATGTCTTTCAAAATAGTAATAATTAGTGAATCCAAGTGGGTATATAGCTATCTATTTTATTATTCTATTTTATTTTTTTGGAGAGGTTTTTGCTATAGGGCGCGTGCGCTCACCAGACAGACAGAGAGAGACATAGAGACATAAAGCGAGAAATCACCCCCCGGGGGGATGGCCACGCCGCAATCCCTTCTCCTCCATTCTCCTCTCAGGATCTTGGGCACGCACGCACACGCGCCCGGCCTGAGTTTTAAGCCACAGGGTCCGGGAAGCGAACCGCGGTCGACTACGTGGGAGTCCAGCGACATAACCATTACGCTAACTGCTGGTTCCCTTTATTATTCTATTTTATGTACGGTTTAAAATACTTATAATAAAAAAATCATGAAAAGAATGAGGATGAAGTAAAGGCTTTTTCAGATCAATAAAAATGGAGAGGTTTGCCAAAAACAAGTTCACGAAAAGAAATTTTAGAATTCTGCTTCAAGAGAGCCAGCAGATGGTGGAGTGGTTACATCATTGGACTCCCACATGGCTGACTATGGTGAGTCCCGGACCCAGTGGCTTGAAAATCATGCTGGATACGTGTGCGTGTGTGCCCAGGATCCCAAAAGGAGAATGGAGGGATTGCAGTGTGGCTATCGCCCTGGGGGTGATTTCTCACTTTCCCTCTCACTGTTTCTTTCTCTTTCTCTCTCTAGTGAGCACACATGCCCTATGGCAAAAACCTCTAAAAAAAAAAAAGGTGGAGATTAGAGATACAAAGAGTAATGAAAAGCAGCAAAATTGGTAAATATACATAAATTTAAAGAAACACTGACTTAAAAGTGATATCTTTCAGTATTAAAACAGAAAAAATGAAATATATGACAATATTAGAATGTGATTTGAGAGACGGAGATTGGAGTTAAAAGTGTTTTGTATTTGAGGTGGGAGTTAACAGAGTGATTAACTTTTTTTATTTTAAGATAAAAGTGTATAGGTAATTAACCACTAAAATAATAGAAACACTATTATAACTTCTGAAGTAGCAGAGTTTTAAAACATGGCTTGAGAAAAACAATACTGGGAACCAGCAGTTAGCGTAATGGCTATGTCACTGGACTCCCACGTAGTCGACCATGGTTCGTGTCCCGGACCCGGTGGTTTAAAACTCACACTGGGCACGTGTGCGTGCATGCCCAAGATCCCAAGAGGAGAATGGAGGAGAAGGGACTGCGGCGTGACCATCCCCTCTGGGGGGTGATTTCTCGCTTTCTGTCTCTCTGTCTCTCTCTGTCTGTCTGGCGAGCGCACACGCCCTATAGCGAAAACCTCTAAAAAATAAAAAAGAAAAACAATACTTAATTCGAAAGAAAGAAAGGGGAAAAAAGTAGATGAGTTTAGGAAAATAGAAAGCACAAAATAAAATAGGAATAAATGTAAATATATTATTTGTTAATATAACTGTACTAACACCCAAAGAACAATTTAATGCTGAATGCTAGAAAGAATACAAGCATAAACAGTTACAAAAGACATATCTAAAACTAGGATACAGAATGATTTAAAACATGAGAATTAAAGATGATATATGATGCTACCAGCAGATGGTGTAGTTGTTATTACGTCACTGGACTCCCATTAGTTGACCACTATTTAACTCCTGGACCCAGTAGAATAAACTCATGCCAGGCGTGTGTGTGTGCATGCCCAAAATCCCAAGAGGAGAATGGAGGAGAAGGGGTTGCGGCATGGTCATCCCCCCTGGGGGGGGTGATTTCTTGCTTTCTGTCTCTCTATTTCTCTCTGTCTCTCTGGCAAATGCATGCTTCCTATAGCAAAAATCTCTCTAAAAAATAATAGAATTTAAAAAGGTATAAGATGCTCACTAATCAAAAATATCTGGAGTAACTTTATTGAACTCTGAAAAATAGAATTTGATTAGAAATTATCATAATGATAAAATGTTTAATTTATCAAGAATATATAATAATTTTGTATTCACTGTATAAAGCTGCTTTAAAATATATAAACAAAGAATTGCTTGAAGAAATAGATATGACTGTCGCCCTGGTGGCAGAGTGAAAGACTTGTTATTATTCAAGGAACAAAAAGCAAGTGATGAAAGATTTCAACCACACAATAAACTTGATTTAATGAAAGCATATAAAACACTGCACCTAACAATTGCAGAATATTCATTCTTTAAAACAAAAAAACCTGACCACAAAATTGTTATGGAACAAATCTCAAAAAATCCTGAAGGATTATTTTATATAAATCACATTCTTTAACCACAATAAAAATATGTTAGAAATCAATAATAAAACTAGAAAAATTTTAAGAGGCTTTTGCCTTAGGGTGCATGCACTTTCCAAAGAGAGAGAGTGACAGAGACAGAGAGAAAATGAGAAATCACACCCTGGGGGGATTGCCATGCCACAGTCTGTTCTCCTTCATTCTCCTCCTGGGATCTTGGACATGCACACTCATACACCCTGCATGATTTTCAAGTCACCAGGTCCAGGACTCGAACCAGTGTCAGCCATGTGGGAGTCCAGCGACATAACTGCTTTGTCATCTACTGACCCCACAACTAGAAATTTTAAAAAGTCGTTTTAAAATCTAGGCAGACTTCAAAATAATTTATGGATTAAAGAAGTGAACTAGGGTTGGGGCCAGCATGTTGCATAGTGGTTAAGTCACTGGATTCCCACTTGGCCCACCATGGTTCCAGTCCCAGACCCCATGGCTTAAAACTCACACTGGGTACATGTGCCTAGAATCCAGAGAGGAGAATGGAGAAGAAGGGATTGGTGTGTGGCCATCCCTCCTGTGGGGTAATTTCTCACTTTCTGTCTCTGTTTCTGTGGCAAGCATACATGCCCTGTAGCAAAAAATCTCTCTCTAAAAGAAGGAGGAGGAAGAAAAAGAGAAATAGGGTTAATTATATGCTTATAAACAATAATAAAATATTTTACCACTACTTTACTAACATAGTTTTTTAAAATTATTTATTCAATTTCACTCATTCATTCATTTATTTTAATTTGACCAGAGAGACATAGAGAGAGGAAAGTGAGAAAGCAAGCCACTAGGTCCGGGACTTGAACCATGGTCGACCATGTGGGAGTGTCCAGTGCCCTAACTACCACGCCACTTGCCCGTCCCCAACATCTTATGGTTTAATGTGCATCAAGCTTGGCTCTCATGAACACATATATCTTTACATCTTCAGCAGTGCTATGAGGTTTTCCATTTTGTAGCAAAGAAACTGTCTTTAGGAGGGTAAGAACCAAATTTGTCCATAAGCCTCATAATATTCCCCACGTTATTTGATTTTTAAGTCAGTCATTGTTTTCTGGCTACAAAAGTAACAAATATTTACTATTAATTAAAGACACAGAAGTGTACATCTTCTGTCTTCTGTCCTTTTCTCTTACCAAAGAAAATACTGTGGGCCCTGAATTATTTATTTATTTATTTATTTATTTATTTATTTATTTTGTATTTGCCATAGGGTGCATGAGCTCACCAGAAAGACACAGAAAGACACAGAGAGGAAAAGTGAGAAATTATCAACAGAGGCTGCAATCCCTTCTCCTCCATTCTCCTCTCTGGATTTGGGGTATGCATGGACATACACCCAGTGTGATTTTCAATATGCTGAGTATGGGACTCAAAACATAGTTGGCTATGTGGGAATCCAGTGCCTTAACTAGCACACCACCCGCTGGCCCCACGGGCCCTGACTTTTAAGTCAACAATATAGTTGGTTTATCCTTCTGTGCTTTTTCATTTAACAATAAAACAATCCATTTCATATACAAATCTAATCCCTTCTTTTTTATTTTTTAGAGAGATTTTTACTACAAAGCACATGTACTCGCCCGAGAGACAGAAAGCGAGAAATCACCCTCCAATGGGGATGGCCACACCACAATCTCTACTTCTCCATTCTCCTCTCGGGACTTTGGGCACACACACACACATGTGCCCAGCATGAGTTTTAAGTTGCCAGGCCCAGTACTAGAAGTGCAGTTTGCTACGTGGGAATCTAGCAACATGATCATTATACCATCTGCTGGTCTCAACAAATCTAATCTCTTCTTTTATACACTGCCTAGTTTTCCATTTTAATGGGAGATTTATTGAATAACAAGGAACATTATACCTCTTCCAAATTTTACTACCACAACTAGCTACAGTAGTAAAGCTTCTCTACACAGTTTGCACTTCAAAAAACAGTATATCTACATGGAAAGTCCTAGACCTAACTTTCACCAGAAGCCATGAACACTGTATATTTTACTATTTTTAAAAAAATAATCTTCTATATATGCCCTATGGCAAAAATCTCTCTCTAAAAGGAGGAGGAAGAGGAAGGAAAAGAAGAAAATAGGGTTAATTATATGTTTATGAACAATAATAAAATATTTTCCACGACTTCATTAATGTCTTATGGTTTAACGTGCATCAGGCTTGGCTCTCATAAACACATATGTCTTTACATCTTCAGCAGTGCTATGAGGTTTTCCATTTTGTAGCAAAGAAACTGTTGAAATTAATTTATATTTCTGCCAACAATGTATTATAGTGTACAACTACCTACACCTTTTATTTTTAATTTTTATATAGTTTGATAGAAAAAAAAACTCATTCTTTTTTTTTTTTTTTTTTGGAGAGGTTTTTGCTATAGGGTGCATGCGCTCGCCAGTCAGAGAGAGAGAGACAGAGAGATAGAAAGCAAGAAATCACCCCCCAGGGGGGATGGCCACACCACAATCCCTTCTCCTCCATTCTCCTCTTGGGATCTTGGGCACGCACGCATACGCGCCCGGCGTGAGTTTAAGCCACCGGGTCCGGGACGCGAACCGCGGTCGACTACGTGGGAGTCCAGCAACATAGCCATTACGCTAACTGCTGGTCCCAAAACTCATTCTTTTATTACTCATTCATACTGATCCAGTATGAACAGTATGAAGTGTTGACCTTTCTTTTTGTTTTTTTGGAGAGGTTTTTGCTACAGGGCGCATGTGCTCACCAGAGAGAGATAGAGAGACAGAAAGCGAGAAATCACCCCCCAGGGGAGATGGCCAGCGCTGCAATCCCTTTTCCTCCATTCTCCTCCCGGGATCATGAGCACGCGCACACGTGCCCGGCGTGAGTTTAAGCCACCAGGTCCAGGACTTGAACTGTGGTCGACTACATGGGAGTCCAGCGACATAGCCATTACACTAACTGCTGGTCCCAAGTGTTGACCATTTTTATGTATAATAAACAATGACAGTGACCTACAATATGGTACACTGAATAGTTGTCCCCCAAATGATACCCATATCCTAATTCACATTATATTGCAAAAAAGGATCTGCAGATGTGTTTAAGTTAAAGTGCTTGAGCTGGGGAGATTACCCTGGATTATCAGAGGGGGCTGTAAATGCAGTCACAAGTGTCCTTATAAGAGTCAGGCAGAGGAAAACAGATGACACAAGAGACATGATTCACACAGAAAGAAAAGTCAATGTGACCATAGAGGCAGAGATTGGCCAATGCAACCACATGCTAATTAATGATGGAAGTCATCAGAAGCTGAAAAAGGCAAGAAATGGATTTTCCCCAAGAGCATCTGTAGATAATGCAGCCTGGCTGACAACTTCATTTTGCCCTAGTGATACTGATATTGAAATTCTTCCCTCTAGATCAATGAGGGAATAAATTTCTGTTATTTTAAGCTTCCTGGTGTACAGCAAGTTGTTAAACCAGCAATAGGAAATTAATACAAACATTATTCTAGTTATTTTCATTTGTTAAAGTATATGTTTCATGTGTAACATTTAATGCACAGTGACAAAGAATGAATGGATTTGTCCTCTTTCTCCTTTTATTTTTTAGACAGATTTTTGCTGTAGAGTGCGTACACTCACCAGAGTGACAGAAAGTGAGAAATCACCCACCCAAGAGGGATGGCCATGCTGCAGTCCCTTGTCCTCCATTCTCCTCTTGGGATCTTGGGCATGCATACACGTGCATGCAGTGTGAGTTTCAAGCTACCAGGTCTAGGACTCGAACCACAGTTGACTACATTGGAGTCCAGCGATGTAACCATTACACCATCTGCTGGTCCCTGACCTCTTTCTCCTTCTTTTCCCACCCCTAACAATTATAATAACAGGACCTGTAAGGTTGTATACATATGCTTTTATGCATGGAGAGGGAAGCACATATCTTAAGGAACACATGAAGACAAGTAAAGCAAAATGAGTAAAGAGTATGTAGAGATTTTTTAATAAAATAAGAAATAAAGACTGACTAAAATATTAAAAATATCTTCATATTTATAAGTCATGAAATAAACATTGGTTTTCATCTATGACAATGGAGAGATTTTTTCATTGTAATTATTTGAAACATAAAATCAGAAGAATTGAGTAAACACGTGTGCCAATTAGTTCTATAAGGACTATAATATAGTATGACTTTTATGTAGGAACAGTAAGGTAAGTATCAGTGAACTTAAGTGGCCCATATCCTTTCACTTTTAGAAATACTGGGTCATGGAAAAAGCCATGACATATTTTCTATGCAAAAATGTGTCATGACTTTCTCAATGACCCAATACATAGACAAGTAGAACAAGATAAAATATGTACATGAGTATTTTTTTCTCTTAAGACATTAGACAGCCTTTCTGTTATATTAATAATAAAAAGAAAGTAACAGTGTATCTTTCTGGTTGTATTAATAAGTACTACAGGTATCATTTAAACCACCAATAATGATGAGCTCTAAGAGCTTCTAACCGGAATGTAGATTCCAATGAGAAGAAACAGGAGGTGCACTTAATAAGGCTCATACTCAGATATTAGATATTGGTGATTTATTTTCTTTCTGAATAATCTCATAAGTGTCACAAGAACTGCCTCATATTTTCTAAACCTAGCACTGCATCACACAAAGAAGGCAAAGGCTCAGTTTCCTGTAGTCTGCTATCATTAGAATCTGGAAAGGAAAGCAAAGCAGTCACTAGGGAAGTTTTTAGAGCCTTCTAACCTGCTGAATCCAGGACTTCTACCTCATGCATGAAGATCTGCCAAGAGAAAAGGCCTATTAATCCTTATCTTCTACTATATGATAAGCACCACGCTAGACATTGTTAAAGTGATAATATGCATAGGCATAATTTGGTAGTGATCATGAAAACTAGAAGGTACTGGGGATTTCATTATTATCTTTTATTGTTTCATCTTTCTAGTGTAGCACTACCTTAAAAACAAAAATACAATATTAGATTTTTTTTTTTAATTTTTATTTTTTGGAGAGGTTTATTGCCATAGGGCGCGTGCGCTCGCCAGACAGACAGAGAGAGATAGAGACAGAAAGCGAGAAATCACCCCCCAGGGGGGATGTTCATGCCGCAATCCCTTCTCCTCCATTCTCCTCTCGGGATCTTGGGCATGCACGCACACGTGCCCGGCGTGAGTTTTAAGCCACCGGGTCCGGGACGCGAACCGCGGTCGACTACGTGGGAGTCCAGCGACATAGCCATTACGCTAACTGCTGGTTCCCGATATTAGATTTTAAATATGTAATTGTTTACCATGAAGTTACAATGGTGACATGAAATAATTTAGGGATAGAATAAAAATAGAACAGACTAAAACAGATAAAGATAGAGATATTATATGATAAGGATGTCATGACAACTCTGTGGGCAAAAGATGAATTGTTCAAAAAATAGCATTTAGAGAGATGGTCAAGGTAGAAAATGGCAAGGGAAGCATCAGGAATCCATCTCTTCATCCAGATATAACAATTATAATAGTAGAAACTGTCTGAAGTGACTATTTTGACATTCTGAATTCGATTTGAATTCTTGCAGTTTCCAGGCGAAAGTGTGACTGATAAACTGATTGATATAGGTCCATTTTAACCATCAGTGCAGTAGGTGTTTCTCATCTCCAACTCCCCCACCCCAAGGCCCTTGGCAGTAAAGGGACAGCAACCTGTGTTCCTGATCTAGAGCCAGGATGGGCAATAAGGACATTGTCTTGCCAATATCAGGATTTTGTGATCTCATTAATGATAGCTACTTTTGATCACTGAGATGAAGCATAGAAGCTGGGGACCATTGTTTACTCTCACCAACAGAAATGTCTTTCAGGGGATTTAAAGAAGCCACATCTGTTTCTTCAGACATTCAAAAAAAACTATATATACAGGCTAATTTAGAAAAGTACTGTGCATGTCCAAAGAGAAACACAGGCTCAGAAAATACCTGAGAAGAGTATAAGCTTTCACCCAAAGCTGATTTCTGGCATAGAGATACTAAAACAATTTAAAAATAAATAAATAAATAAAAGCAAACCCTAGGGAAGGGGATGGAATCTGATGTCCAGATTTACCCTATTATAAGATACAAATGTCCACTCTTCATGGCAACCAAGCAAACAGAAAAGTATAGCCCATTAAAAGAAAATAAAAAATACATTGACAGAACCATACCTGAGGAAGCACAGGTGTCAGACTTGCTAAACAATCATAGTTTTTTTAAAAAAAGGTCTTGAGGCCAGTTGGTGACGTGGTGGTTAATGTGTGGGACTCCCACACGGCTGACAACGGTTTGACTCCTGGACCCAGTGACTTAAAAATCACATTGGATGCCTCTGTGTGCATGCCCAAAATCCCAAGAGGAGAATGGAGGAGAAGGGATTGCAGCATGGCCATCTTTCTCTGGGGGCAGGAGAGATGATTTCTCATTTTCCCTCTCTCTTTCTCCTTCCAGTGAGCACATGCACCCTATAGCAAAAGCAAAACAAAACAAAAAAGTCTTAAATATGCTCAAAGAATTAAAAAGAAGACTTAGATAAAAAGCAGGAAATTAATGTACAAAATGGCAATATCAATAAAGACAGAAATTATAAAAAGGAATTAAAAAATTCTGGAGCTGAAAGGTACAATAACTGAGATGAAAAATACTGTAGAACAGTGCAAAAGTAGATATAAGCACACAGAAGAAAGAATCAAAGAACTAGACAATATGTCCATTGAAATTATTGAGTATGAGGAATAGATGGGGAAAAATGTGTAGGAAACAGAGTCTAAGGGACCTGTAGAACACCATCAAGCAGACAAATAGACCAACTTATGATGAAGGAATCTCACAGGAATCTCAGGAAAAGAGAGAGAAAATGGAGGAGAGAGGTTATTAAAAGAAAAAATGACAAAAATCTTCACAAATGTGATGAAACACATGAATACAAAAAAATCCAAGAGGCTCAATGAACTCCAAACAGGAAAAACAAAGTAACACATACTAAGGCACATTATTAAGTTATTAAATGACAAAAACAAATGTTTAAAAGCAAAAAAGAGAAGAGACTGAGAATAACACATTCAGCCAATTTCTCATCAGAAATCTGAAGGCCAGAATGTATTGGGTTTATATAATCAAAATGCTAAAAGAAGAAAATATCAACTAAGAATTTTATGTTCAGCAAAACTGTCATTAATAAAATGGAGAGTCAGAAAAGACCCTGAATAGCCAAAGCAATCCTGTGCAAAAACAAAGCTGGAGGTACACTGCCTGACTTTAAAATATACTACAGGGGACCAGCAGTTAGCATAATGGCTATGTCGCTGGACTTCCATGTAGTCGACCGCGGTTCGCGTCCCGGACCCGGTGGCTTAAAACTCACGCCGGGCGCGTGTGCGTGCGTGCCCAAGATCCTTAGAGGAGAACGGAGGAGAAGGGATTGCAGCGTGGCCATCCCCCCTGGTGGGTGATTTCTCGCTTTCTGTCTCTCTGTCTCTCTCTATCTGTCTGGCGAGCGCATGCACCCTATAGCAAAAAAAAGAAAACCTCTCCAAAAAAAAAAAAAAAAAAAAAAAAAAAAATATATATATATATATATATATATATATATATATATATATATACACACACACACTACAAAGCTGCAGAAACTAAAATGGCATGGTACAGGCATAAAAACAGACACATAGACCAATGGAACAGAATGGAGAACTTGGATATAAATTCAAGCACATACAGTCAACTGAGTTTTGACAGAAGTGCCAGAAACACTCAGCTGGAAAAGGAGAATCTCTTCAATAAATGGTGCTAGGAAAATTAGAAATTCTTATGCTGAAGAGTAAAACTCTATCTCTCATCCTATGCAAAAATTAACTCAAAATGGATCAAAAAGTTAAACATAATATCCCAAACCATGAAATTACTAAAAGAAAAAATAGGGGGAATTCTTCAGGACATCAGTCTACACAAAGAGTTTTAAAACAAGACCTCAAAAGCATAGGCAACAACAGCAAAAAGTAAATGGGATTACATCTAACTAAAAAAGCTCTTGCACAGCAAAGGAAAAAATCAACAGAGTGAAGAGACAATTTACAGAATGAGAGAAAATGTTCTCAAATTATACACCCAACAAGGATTAATAACCAGATTATGCAAGGAATTCAAACAGCTCACCAGCCAAAAACCAAATTATTTACAAATGGACATCTGATCTGAAGACAGTTCTGAAAAGAAGATGTACAAATTCCCAACAAACATATGAAAAGTTGTTCAACCTCAGGGCCAGCAGGTGGCATAGTGGTTAAGGTGCTGGACTCCCACATGGTCGACTGCAATTTGAGTCCCAGACCCATCAGCTTGAAACTATGTCAGGTGAGTGCGTACATGCCCAAAATCCCAGGAGGAGAATGGAGCAGAAGGGATTGCAGTGATGCCATCCCCCCCGGGGGAGGTGATTTCTCACCTTCTGTCTCTGTATCACTCTGTCCCTCTGGTGAGCACATGCACCCTACAGCAAAAAATCTCTCCCAAAACAAACACTCAACATCACTAATCATCAAGGAAATACAAATCAAAACCACAATGTGGTATCACCTCAACCCATTTAGAATGGCTATTATCAAAAGAAAAAGGAAAAAGCAAGTGCTGACTGGGTTGTGGGGGGAAAAAAAAAACTCTTGTGCACTCTTGGTGAGAATGTAAATTAGTATAGCAATTATGGAAAACAGTATGGAGGTTCCTCAAAAAACATCAAAATTAGGCCTGTCCTAACCAATTAGTGCATTGGTTAAGTGTAGCACATCAGGAGCCAGATCCCACATGGCTGACCACAGTTAAAAATATTGCACCGTGACTGTACCCCTTTGGAGAATTTGTTCTCTCTTTCTCTCCTTTCTCTCCCTCCTTCTCAACCACACATGTCCTCTGGCAATTAAAGAAAATAATTTAATGGGCCACCAAATAACATAGTGGTTACACTTCTGGACTCCCACTGGACTTTGAGATGACTGACTGAGGTTCAAGTCCCAGATCCAGTGGCTTGAAACTCATGTTGGATGTGTGTGAATGCATGTCTAAGATCCCAGAAGGAGAATGGAAAAGAAGGGATTGCAGCAGCGTGGCCATCCCCCCCCCCCCGGGGGGGGATGTGATTTCTCACTTTTCCTCTCATTGTCTCTGTCTCTCTATCTCCCTGGAGAGTCCATACACCCAAAGGCAAAAAACTTCTAAAAAGAAAAGAAGAAGTTATAATTAAAAAAAAAAACTCCAATAAAAAAACATCATCATCTCTTTCAGTTACTTCCATGATGATTCTTTGTCTGCAAAAAGATGTTGGGTTATGGACCAACATTTCAAATGAGAATTAAACAAGCAATTGACTTACTTATTTAAAATAAGTCAACCTCCATATACATGCACACAGCCTAGTCCCTATTGTTGGCCCGCAGAGGGCCTCTACTATTATGTACATGATAATTGCCAGCCCCTACCTCCACACATGTGCCCACAATCATTTGAGGCCCTTGCCACTGTAAGCCTGTATTTGGCCTCTGCTGCTCTGCTCTGGAAATGCCTACAACCAGCCTTTACAGTAGAGTGTGTGCACTCTGCTGGTTCTGGCCTGTACTGATACCAGCCCTGGCCCCCAGCCTTGACACATAGAGACATAGCTGAGGACTAACAATTCTCACAGCGTCTACATCCTTCCACAACTCTTGCCATCAAGAATCATGCAGATGCCAATGCCACAGTCCTCAGCTGCCTGCGCATGTGAGACTCACTGCATCCCTGAACTTAGAGACACTACATAGCCTCATCCTCAAGGCCCTTTAGCACTATACTCAGTGCCACAGTGCACCCCAGCATGCCTTTTTTCTTACCCCCCACATGGATAAAGGTATTTCCATACTGAAGCCAATCCATAGTCTGGAAAAGGTGACTGCTTCTTCAAATTCAGAAACCTTTGTAAGAATACATGGATCAGGAAGAATGAGGGAAACATGACGCCACCAAAGGAACACAATGGACTTCTCATATCTGACTCCAAAAAAATTAGAGATACATGAATTGCCTGACAATTCAAAATAATTGTTCCAAAGAAGCACAATGAATTAGGACATGACATGATATAGTGAAATCAGGAAAACAATATCAGAACAAAATGAGAAGTTAAACAAGAAGATTGATAACATAAAAAACAGTTTTGGAGCTGAAGAATACAATGTTTGAATTAAAAATGGAATAGAGAACTTTGACAAGAGATTAGATCAAACAGAGAAATAAGTTTTAAAATCAATGACAAATCATTTGAAATTATGCAGTCAGAAGAAGAAAAAGTAAAAAGGATGAAAAGGAATGAAGAAAGCTGTAGAATCTATAAGGTACCATCAAGCAAGCCAATGGCTGCATGATAAGAATTTCTGAAAGAGAAGAGAGAAGGAACAGGAAGCTTTTTTTTTTTTTCAAAAGAATGGCCGAAAACTTACCAAATCTGGGAAAAGTTATGAACATCTGGGTACAGGAAAGAAAGAGGTCTCCAATTTAATACAACCTGTTTCTCTAGGCCCAGACGCGTTATACTCAAACTCAAAAATCAAAGCCGAAGGCCAGCCCATGATGTCACGTGTGGCAGTGTACTGATCTGGAGTCCTAGAAGTCACATGACTGACTGTGGACTTGGATTCTGAGTTGACCCAAAACTGCTGAGTGCATATCCGAGGTCTTGACTAACAGGAAGTCCGTGGGAAGAGGATCATAGTGGTGGTGCCTGCCTCTTGCACGTGGACAAGGGTGCATGTATGCATACTCTTTCATGGAAGAAATAAAAATAAACCTTAAAAATATCAAATATTAGGGCCAGAAGGTATTATGGAAGTTAAGGTGCTGGATCACATGGCTGACTATGCAGTTTGAGTCTTGGACCTGATGGCTTAAGAATCACACCAGGCACATATATGTGCATGCTCAAAATTCTGAGAGAATACTGGAGGAGAAGGGACTAGAGTGTGGCCATTCCTCCCTGGAGGTGATTTTTCACTTTCCCTGTCACTCTCTTTCTCTCTCTGGTGAGCACATGCACCCTATAGAAAAAAAAAGAAAAAAAACTTAACAATAAAAACTTAAAAAAGAATTAAAGATAAAGAATTCTGAAATGATATGAAAAAATAAGTATATCATATAAAAGGGAGCCACAGTACAACTATCAACATATTTCTCAGTACAAACCTTGCATGAGAGAAGTGGGATGATATATTCAAAGTGGTGAAAGAAAGAGGAAAAAAAAAAGCTACCAAGCAAAAAGAATATTCTACATTCTATCCAGATGTATTTCAGAAATTAAGGAGAAAGACTTTCACAGACAAACAAAAGCTGAGAGAGTTTTATCAGTAGTTAACCCACCTGAAAGGAAATGCTTAAGGGAATTCATCAAGCTGAAAGAAAAGAATGTCATTTAGTAATATAAAAGCATTAAAAAAGTGGACCAGACACTGGTACAACAGAAATGCAATACTCTGAGATGCTGGCACAACATAAGAAGGTCCTAGGGGGACCAGCAGTTAGCGTAATGGCTATGTTGTTGGACTACCATGTATTCGAGCGCGGTTCGTGTCCCGGACCCGGAGGCTTAAAACTCACGCTGGGCATGTGTGCATGCGTGCCCAAGATCCCAAGAGGAGAATGGAGAAGGGACTGCGGCATGGCCATCCCCCCCGGGGGGTGATTTCTTGCTTTCTGTCTCTCTGTCTCTCTCTGTCTGGCGAGCGCATGCACCCCATAGCAAAAAAAAAGAAAAAAAAGAAGGTCCTAGGTTCATATCCTGGGGTCTCCCTATGCATTCCAGGTGCATGCCTATGTGTGCCCATCATCTGGGCTAGCTGAGTCTAGGGGAGGATTACAGCATGAGGACCCTGTTGAGGGTGCCCCTTCTATCTCTCTCTCTTTTACTCTGTATCTGTCTCTTTCATGGAAGAAATCAACTTAAAAAAACATAAAAGTGGGACCAGCAGTTAGTGTAAGGGCTATGTTGCTCAACTTCCATGTAGTCGACCACGGTTCAAGTCCTGGAC
This sequence comes from Tupaia tana, assembly GCA_026018925.1. Taxonomy (NCBI): domain Eukaryota; kingdom Metazoa; phylum Chordata; class Mammalia; order Scandentia; family Tupaiidae; genus Tupaia; species Tupaia tana. Next base: position 51,158,721 of record JAKSZU010000009.1, on the reverse strand, counting down.
CCGGTGGCTTAAACTGACGCTGGGCGCGTGTGTGTGCTGTTATATTGAGAAAAATAAAAGTTGGATAATTTCTAGTGTTGACAGTGTGCTTCTGAAGTAGACATTTTCATTTTTTAGATGCTCTTTTAAAAAATTTGCCAGAGGGTGTGTGTACTTATATGAGAGAAATGGGAGTGGAGAGTAATAAAGTACCTCTCCCATAGGAAATGGTCATACTGCAATCCCTTTTCCTCCATTTGTCCATTCTCTTGGGATTTGGGGCACACACATACATGCTCCTGGCATGTTTCTCAATCCTCCAGATCCAGGACTCAAACAACATAGTTGAGCATGTGGAATCTAGCCACCTTAATCAGAACACCAGGCTGGCCCTAGATGCTGTTTCTTAAATTGTTAAATAAAAAGTGTATATATTTATCGTGTACATTATGTGTATACATTGTAAAATGGGAAAATCAAGCTAATTAACATATCCATTCCATTTTATGAGTCTGTCATAAATTAACAAATCCCTTAAACTCATATATTTGTTATATCTATTTTTTTCCTACTATAACTATTCTGTAATAAACATCCCTGTAGGAAGTTTATCTGACTGGGAATTTAAAATGACTATGATTAATATGCTAAGTGTCCTAATGGAAAAAGTGGACATCATGCAAGAACATATGGGTAATGCAATGGAAACTCAAGGTACCAGAAGCTGCACAGGAGTGGGGAGGGTGGTTGGAGAGTCTGGAGAAAATGATTGACATATAAATGCAAGTAAACAAGTGGAATATGTTATGAAACAGTGTACCACAGCAGAGGGAAAAAATGTCATTGCAATTCAATATATACTACTCCCCCCCAAAAAAAAGACGACTAGAACTATTATCAAATGTGCATAATATCATATAAGGGTTAGTGTCAAAGAAGATAATTATCTCTATATCCTTGATTATTACACACCATATGCATGCTTTGAAAAATCATACTATACCCCACAATGATGTACAATGATTATATGTAAACAAATTGCAATAGAAAAAGAAAAGAATCAAAATGAAATTCTAGTAATCAAAAACACTAACAGAAATGATGAATACCTTTGATATGTTCTTCAATAAATTGAAGATGGCTGAAAACAGAAACAATGAAATTGAAGCAATGTCAATAGATACTCTTAAGACAGAATGAAAAAAAGATAAAACAAGGAAAAAGGTGGAACAGAATATTCCAGGAACTGTGGGACAATTACAAAAGGTATTACATACATAATGAAAATATAAGGAAGAGGAAAAAAAGAAAAAGGAACAAAGGGAAATACTTGAATTAATAGTGGCTGAGGGACCAGTAGTTGGTGTAATGGCTATGTCACTGGACTCCCATGTAGTCGATTGCGGTTTGAGTCCCAGACCTGGTGGCTTAAACTCATACCAGGCACGTGTGTGTGCATGCCCAAGATCTCGAGAGGAGAATGGAGGAAAAGGGATTGCAGCATGGCCAGCCCCCCTGAGGGGTGATTTCTCGCTTTCTGTCTCTCTTTCTCTCTTTCTGGTGAGCGCATGTGCCCTATAGCAGAGGAGAAAAAAAAAAAAAAGTCTGCAAAAAATATTTAAAAAATAATGGCTGAGAATTTTTCAAAATTAATAACATACACAAAATCACAGAGCTAAGAAACTCAGAGAACATGAAACAGAATAAAAACCAGAAAATCTACACTTTGGAAACTATGTAAGCAAGGGGAGTATATAATAAAATGTTAAAAGTTCTTTTCGTTTTGTTTTGTTTTAAGAAAGATTTTTGGTATAGCGTGTATGCACTCACTGGAGACACAGAGGGATAGAAAGAGAAAGTGAGAAATCACCCCCCAGGGGGGATAGCAATGCCACAATCCCTTCTCCATTCTCCTTTCAGGATTCAGGGCACACATGCCCACGTGCCTGGAATGAGTTTCAAGCCACCCGGCCCAGTCATGAACCACAGTCGACCGTTTGGGAGTTCAGTGCCTTACTACCATGCCACTCGCTGGCCCCAAAATGTGTAAAGTTTTGAAAGAGAAAAACACAAGCATAAAGTTCTGTTTTCAGTGAAATTATCCCTCTAAAGTAAAAGATAAATATATTTTCTCAGACAAGTAAAAATTGAGAGAATTTGTCCCCAGTAGACCTGTCCTGCAGGAGATTTTGGGGTTTTTTTTGAGACGTTTTTGCTATTGGACATGTGTGCTCACTAGAAAGACAAAGGGAGACAGAGAGACAGAAAGGGAGAAATCACCCTCTGGGGATATGGCCATGCCGCCAATCCCTTCTCCATTCTCCTCTCTGGATCTTGGGCACACACGCACATGTGCTCGGCGTAAGTTTTAAGCCACCGGGTCCGGGACTCGACCGTGATCGACTACATGGGAGTCCAGCGACATTGTCATCATGCCAACTGCTGGTCCCTCTGCAAGAGATATTAATAGATATTCTTCAGAGAAAAGGAAAACTATATAGATCAGAAACTCCAACCTACATAAAGAAATAGTGTTAGAGAAGGAATAAATTAAGGTAAAATAAAATCTTATATTTTTCTTATTCTTAATTGATTTAAGAGATAACAGTCTGTCCAAAATAGTATTATCAACAATGTTTGTGGTGATTATAGCTTATAAATAAGTGAAATCGATGACAGCAGTGTTACAAGGGATGGGAGAGGGAAATTGAAAATACTCTCTTGCAAAGTACTTCTTTCAAGAGAAATTTTTAACTGTTCTGAAAAACATTATGAAAATACAACTTACCAAAGTTGTGGGTGCAGCAAAACAGTGCCAAAAGAAACATTTAGAACATTTACTCAGTATATTAGAAAAGAAAGATCTGAAATCAGTCATCTAACTTTCTGCCTTAGGAAACTACACAAAAAAGAGTAATTTAGATCCAAAGTAAGTAGAACAAAGAGATAATAAAAATTAGGACGGGGGCCAGCAGGTGATATGGAGGTTAAGGCAGCTGGATCCCACATGGTCAACTGCGTGGTTTAAATCCTTGACTCAGCAGCTTGAAAACACAGAGTGGACGGCATGTGCATGTGTGCCCAAAATCCTGAAAGGAGAATGGAGGAGGAGGGATTTGGTATGGGCCATCCCCTCTAGAGTGTGATTTCTCTTTCTCTCTCTCTCTCTCTCTCTCTCTCTCTCTCTCTCTCTCTCTCTCTCTCTCTCCTCTCTCCTCTCTCTCTCTGATGAGTGCATATGCCCTATAACAATCAAACAAATTAGGGCAGAAATTAGTGATACCGAAAACAGGAGATTGATAGAGAAGCTACATAAAACAAAAGCAGAGGCCCAGTCATGGTGATGCATGCAGTAGGTACTGTTGTGCAAAACTGGAGCCACATGGAAAGCCTGAGTTTGGTTCCTGGACCAACTTAAACATGCCAGGTGCAGCAGCCTGCTCTTGTTATCCTAACTAATTGAGAGAGTGGGCAGGAGGATCACAGTATGACACAATCCTGTCAAAAATACCTCTCTCGCTTTCCCTCCCTCCCTCTCATTAAAAAAAAAAAGAAACAAAACAAAACAAAACAAAACAAAAACACTGCTTCTCTGAATAGATTAATAAAATTTATAAGTCTAGCCAGATTAACAAAGAAAAAATGGAAGGGGCAGCCAGGTTACGTGGTTGGCAAACTGCACAGTTTGAGTCCCAGACCCAGTGGTTTGAAACACACATCATACACATGTGTATATGTGCCCAAAATCCTGAGAGGAGAATGGAGAAGGTATGGCAGCATGGCCATCACTTTCCATTTCTCTTATGGGTGAGCACAAGCACTCTATAGCAAACTAACAGGAAAAAAAAAAAAAGAATGACCCAGGCTATTAATATCAGAAATGAAAGAATAGTTATCACTACTTTCCCATGGACATTACAAAGATAATAAGGGAATATTATCAACGATTTTGTCCAATACTTTGATAACCCATGTGAAATGGAAGAACTCCTTGAAAGAAAGGATCTACCAAAACTAACACAAAGAGAGACAGATAATCTGCATAAGACTATAGCTATTGAAGAAAACTACCATTCCTAAAGAGAAAGAATCATGCCCAGATAGATTCACTGATGAATTCTACCATTTAAGGAAGAAATTGTATCAATTCTACACAGTATCTCAGAGAAAATAGAAGCTTAGGTAATACTTTTCTTTTCTTTTTTTTTTTTTTTTTTTTTTTTTTGAGAGGTTTTTGCTATAGGGCACATGCACTCGCCTGGATCCAGTGGCTTAAAACTCATGCCAGCCACGTTTGTGTGCGCACCCAAAGTTCCAAGAGGAGAATAGATGAAAAGGGACTGTGATGTGACCATCCTCCCTGGGAAGTTATTTCTTGCTTTCTGTCTGTCTCTAGGGGGAGCACATGCACCCTATGGCAAAAATCTTTCTAAAAAAAAAAGAATTATGCATTATGCACCATAATCTAGTATAATTTAGTCCAGATATGCAAACTTGGTTCAACATTTACACATCAATTAATGTAATTCATCACATCAAAAGGTGAAAGAAGAGGGACCAGCAGTTAGCGTAATGGCTATGTCGCTGGACTCCCACGTAGTCGACCGCGGTTCGAGTCCCAGACCTGGCGGCTTAAACTCACGCCGGGCGCGTGTGCGTGCGTGCCCAAGATCCCGAGAGGAGAATGGAGGGGAAGGGATTGCGGCGTGGCCATCCCCCCTGGGGGGTGATTTCCTGCTTTCTATCTCTCTGTCTCTCTCTGTCTGTCTGGCGAGCGCACACGCCCTATAGCAAAAACCTCTCCAAAAAAAGGAAAAAAAAAAGGTGAAAGAAGAAAAATTATTTGATCCAATAAACAGAGCAGAAAAATCATTTGACAAAATCCAACAACAATAATAATAACAACAACAAAACTCTCAGAAAACTAGATATATCGGTGTTATGGGATAAATGGGTGTGCTGAAACTCCAGCCCCCAGTGTGATGGTATCTGAGGTGAGGCCTTTTGCAGGTAATTAGGTCTAGATTAAGTCATGAAAATGGAATCTTCATGTTGGATTAGTGCCCTTATAAAAAGAGACACCAAAAGGATTCATTCTTCTCTCTCTTTCTCCCTCACATGCACACACTGAGTAAAGGCCATATAGGCCCATAGTGAAAAGGTGAGACCTCACCAGGGACCAAATATTCCAAGACATTTATCTTAGACTTTACAGCCTTCAGAAATGTGAGAAATGCATGTCTGATGTTTAAGCCACCAAATCTATGGTATTTTCTTATATTGACCTGAGCTAAAATGAGGAACTCTTTAAACTTAATAAAGAACATCAATAAAACACACACACAGACACACACACACACCTGACATCATAAGGATAAACAACTAAATGCTTTCCTGCAAAGATCAGGGACAAGGCAAACGTATCACCTCTCACCACTCCTATTTAGCATCATAATGGAAGTCCTAGCTAATGCAGTAAAACAAGAAAATCAAATATTCAGATAGAGAAGGGAGAAATAAAATTATCTTCTTTGTTCACAAATGATATTATTGTCTATACAGAAAATTCCTCCAAATTTCCCTTATATGTTCCCAGTGAACTGCTGTCACATGCAAGAGAAATAAGAAAAAGTTGCATCTAAAGACAGTTGAACCTCTCTCTCAATATGAAACATAAATCCAGTGTGTTAGAAATTAAGAAGACAGCAAGGAATTCTGAACAGTCTGGTCTCCAAGCAGCTGAGAATACCTCCATTGAAGACAGCCACATTACATAATTTGTCATAGTTTTTAAATCACTTTGTTCAGATCCAGGAGTGCAACTTGCTGAAGGATTTGATGTGGTTTTGCCTAAAGCTGAGCTGCACTCTATACTGACCAAACTACAGTCACTCCAGAAGCCTGTTCAGAAAACTGGTGTGTGCATTTTTTAAAATGTTTCTTATTTACATTCCATCATAGAGCACTATAGCACTCAGTATGGGTTTTCAATATATTCATGTAATGCATGACAATCACATAAAGGATGTTACCATATAAATCATCTTCAAAAGAGAACTTTACCTTCATGTTCCTTCCTTCTGTCCCTCCCACCCGCCCTCTACCATCCATTCCCCTCTTACAGTCTCTGGTATCTACACTTATCCTTGCCACTATCATATCTTCAGATCTTTCCATTTCTTAACAAAAGAATCAGCTCAAAATTGATAAAAATTTAAATGTAAAGCATTTTTTGAATGATAGCACCTTTCTTAATGTCTTCCAATGAAAAGAGGATAAAAGGACTTAATTACAGCTAGAAAGCTAGAGCAAAATATTGTAGGTGTAATACAAGTGAGTTGTAGAGGGGATATGTGGCATGGCATTCCAGAAAAGAGTAATATGAAAAAGTACAGTGAAACCATTAGCATTCAAAACATCACAAATAAGTTGACAAGAGAAAAGTTTGTGAGGCCATAACAAGATAAAAAGGCTTTCTGAGGCCAAACAAGAAAACACATAGCTATGAGTGACACAAGAAAAATTTTACATGGGAAGGAGTAATACAATCAATTTTGTGTCTTAGATACTGATCACTGTAGAGATGTGGTATCCAATAGAACTTTCTATGATGATAAAAATATTCTATATTTGAGCTATCCCAAATGATACTCACTGACCGCCATAGCCATCAAGTGACTATTGAACAACTGAATCAAAAATATATAGTAAAGACACATAAGTGAAGATCATGAACAATGGGATTTATCCCAGGATTAGAAGGTTAGCTTAACATATGAAAATCAAGGTGATGTATCATAGTAGCACAACAAAGAAGAAAACTTATATGACCATTTCAATAGATAAAATTTTTTTGACAAATTTCGACACCCATCTATGATAGACAAAATATCAAAAACTAGAAAAAAGGGGGGGAGGGGAAAAAGGGGAACACTGTTGTGGGACGTATTTACCTGATACTCATACATACCAAGAAGTTATAGGAATTAAGAATATTTTGTACTGGCATAAGAGTCAACAAGTAGATCAGTAGAACAGTCCAGAAATAGACTCACATTTGTGAAATCATTAAATTTTTCTACAAAGGAACCAAAGCAATCCAATATGTAGTCTTTTCACAAATGATGCTAAGATTACTGGATATACATATGGAAGAAAAATAACCTTGATTCTGGCCTTACACCACATGGAAAAACTTAATTTGAAGCAGACCACAAACCTAACGATAAGACTTAAACTTGTAAACTTTTTGAAGGAGACAAAGAATTTGTTCACAACTGGAGATGTAGGCAAACATTTCTAAGACAGGATAAAGAAAATATATTAGGACTTGAAGGAAAATCAGCCAAGGAAGTCTTAGAAACTATTATAAAGAGACATGAACACGAAATTCAATGTGTATACCTGAATTTGATCCTGGGCAAGGGGGAAAATGACTATAAAAGATCACTTAAGTGGTCTCCTGGCAAAATATTAAGTTTATAAATTAGATAATAGTGTCATATCAATAATAAATAATATTAATTGGATAAATAACAGATTTCCTGATTTTGATAATGAAAGAAAAAGAAAAAAAATTAAAGAATTAACAAAAAAGTCCTGTAACTAATAAACACTTATAGTAGTGCTGCAAGATAGAAGGCTAAGATGCAAAATTCAGCTTTTTAATATACTATCAATAAAAATTAGAATTTAAAATTAAAAATATGATGCCACTTATATTTGCAACAAAAACGAAACACATATAAACCTAACAAATTCGCTACAAGATCTATATGAGGAAAAATACAAAACAGTGAAGAAAAAAGTCAAACATCTAAATAAATAGATAGTCCATGTTCCTTAATAGTAACAATATCCTGGGGCCAGCAGGTGGTGTGGAGGTTAAGGTGCTAGACCCTCACATGGCTGACTGTGGTTTGAGTCCTGGCAGCTCGAAAATCATGCTGGGCACGTTGTGTGTGTGTGTGTGTGTGTGTGTGTGTGTGTGCTCAAAATTCTTAGAGGAGAATGAAAGAGAAGGAACTGTGGTGTGACCATCCCCCCTGGGGGTGGGTGTCATTTCTCACTTTCTCTCTCACTGTTTCTGTCTGTCTCCAGAGAGGACACACACTGTTGGGCAAAAACCTTAAAAAAAAAAATAAAAGACAGTACTCTAAACATCTCGGTTCTTTCCAACTTGATCTATATATTCAATGCACTACCAATCAAAATCTCTGCAAGTTATTTGTATATATTGGCAAACTAATTATATATTAGGTCTTCAGGAAAGTCATAATGTAGTTTCCCATGCAAAAGTGCATTATGACTTTCTGACAACCTAACAGTTCATACAGAGATGCAAAATACCCAGAACAGCCAACAGTGTCCAAGGAAAAGAACAAAATCAGAGGACTTATACTACCCAACTTCAAGACTTACTATAAAACTATAGTAATTAAGGGACCAGCAGTTAGCATAATGGCTATGTCGCTGGACTCCCATGTAGTTGATTGCAGTTCGAGTCCTGGACCCGGTGGCTTAAACTCACGCCGGGCGCGTGTGCGTGTGTGCCCAGGATCCCAAGAGGACAATGGAGGAGAAGGGATCGCAGTGTGACCATCCCCCTGAGGGGGTGATTTCTCACTTTCTGTCTCTCTGTCTCTCTCTGTCTTTCTGGTGAGCACACGTGCCCTATAGCAAAAACCTCTCCCCCCCCCCCGAAAAAAAGAAAAGAAAAGAAAACAAAAACAAAAACAAACAAAAAACTATAGCAATTAAGAGTTTGAGGCCCAGTCACACTGGCACAAACAGGAAGGTGCCACTGTGTAGGGATGGAGGCCACAGGGGAGGCCTGGGTTGGATTCCCAGCCTAACTTCAAACATGCCAGGCACGGTGTAAGAGATCCTAGCTAGCTGGGGTAAAAGGATCATGACATGGCAGGAACTTGTCAAAAATCTCTCTCTCCTCTATCTCTCTCTCTCTCTCTCTCTCTCAATCTCCCTCCCACATTTCATTCTTTCTTTTGCAAAAAAAAGAAAGAGTTTGGTATTGGCAAAAAAAAAAAAAATAAAAAATAAGAATGACAAATAGATCAGTGCAACAGAAGGCAGAATCCAGAAATAAATCCATATAAATAGTCAACTGACTTTTGACAAAGGAGCAAAGATGATTTAATGAGTAAAGATAGTATTTGCAACAAATGGTGCTGGAACACCTGGACATTCAGGTGAAAACAAAATCACAAATCTTAGCCCCATTTGTAGAGACATATTCAGAGAGAGGCCCTGAGGATGTGGGGACATGCTCTAAGCAAACATCACCTGTCCTTTTTGGCTATGACAGGACCTTGCCAACTAGTCCTTTCCTTGACCCTTACTGCAAGCAGAGTAAAAGGTGGAATTTTCTAGGGACCTTCCAACAGATACATCTGATGAAATTCAGGAAACATCCTGACCCCAATTAGCAAAGTCCAACCCCTGCTCTGCCTCTGTAAGATGATTTAGCCTTATCAACACCCCTTTGAAGTTTGCAAGAAATTGTCCTCCCTATACTGCAGGCTTCTCTCCACTAGATAAGTTTATTGGGATTTCTCTTTGATATGGAAGTAGCCAAGAGATACACCTAGCCCAGTATGTCTAAGCCCTTATAGATTTGTTACATGCTTCTTATTTTCTGTAACATGTCAACTTATGTCATGAAATATACATATGTAGTGTTGCTTTGCCCTATAAATAAAGGGGCCCAGTTTGTCTGGACGGCACAAGTTGCTTGGGCTGCTTAGGCTCAGGCTGCCTGTGTCCACTGCTACTCTGTCTCTTTGTCTCTTTCTTTCTGCTTCCTCTTAGATGAAGCTAAGTCCAGGGCAGACGCTGACACCCATTCACAAACATTAACTCAAAATGGATCATAGATTTGAATGGAAAAGGCAAAACCATTAAGCTCTTAGAAGATAACATAGTAGAAAGTCTACACAACTTTAGATTTGGCAAGCACTTTTTAGACACAACACCAAAAGCATGATCAATGAGAGAAAAAAAACGATAATTGATAGTGGGTCTCATTAATCTGTTACGCAAATTACACTGTTAAGAGGATGGAAAGACAAGTTAGAAATCGAGAAAATCTCTGTAAAGAGACATCTGAAAGAAAACTGGTATCCAAAATACACAAGAGTTTTTAAAACAAACAACAATAGCAAAAACAAAAAACACACAAACAAACAATCAACCCAATTTTAAAATGAGCATCAGACACCTGGCCAAAAGAGCTACACGAATGGTAAAAGAGCATATTTATAAGATGCTCACCATTATGTTATCAGAAGATTGGAAATTAAAACAATAGAAAGCCAAGTTAAGCTAGATAGGTCAGAAAGGGTCTGTGTCCATGGTGATTGAGAGAGACAAGAGATGATGTGACTTGCACAGCTAAAGGATATGCTACTATGCAATTTCACAAACATACATGTGGGAGGAAGGGTGGAGTTAGGGGTAGAGTGGTGGGCATGATGACTGAACACAGCTGTTCCTGTGTGCTGAGCTTAATGCTTGTGAGTTACTTGTTTCAGAAATTTAGATTTCAGAGCAAAGTCAGGGTTATGCATGTGTTATACTATTCTTTTGGACTGGAATCCATTTTAGGAAGAATTAAATAGTGCTTAGTGGTCAGGTACACATAATTCAGCACCCCATATCAATCTTTTATTTGCTCTCTGACTTTAAAGATGACAACCTATCTGAGCTGATTTTATCTGGGTATTTCACGGAGGTAGTTAAAGTATATTCTGTTAACAGTCCACATTTCTAGTGCGCTGAGAGCTTAATAGACATAAAGAGCTTAGAATAGGGCCTTTCTCAGTTCAGTAAATGTTCATCGGCCAAAATCTCGTTTTTCACATAAATTGACAAAATTATCCAACAGATATTAAGTCTCAGTGTAAAATCTGCCAGATTTGCAAGAAACAATCCTGTCAGTAAATTTCTTGATGTCAAGATCCCAGCACCTCTAGAATTCCCAGAAAAACATGTGCTAGCATGGTTTTTGGTATACCTGTAAACTTTTAGGATAGAGATTTTAATTAAAAACAAAACAAAACAAAACAAAACAAACATCATAAACACACACAAGTGGGCCAGCGGGTGGTGTGGTGATTAAGGCACTGAAATTCCCATATGACTGACCAGTTTAGTTCTGGACCTGGTGGTTTGCTTTCTCACTTTCTCTCTCTCTTTCTCTCTCTCCCTCTCTCTCTCTCTCTCTCTTTCTCTGACAAAACTCATGTGAAAAAATTAATTAATTAAAACTAAATAATTATTATTTTTTTCTTTTTTTTGGAGAGGTTTTTGCTGTAGGGCGCATACGCCCACCAGACGGACAGAGAGAGACAGAGAGACAGAAAGCAAGAAATCACCCACCGGGGGGATGGCCACGCCGCAATCCCTTCTCCTCAATTCTCTTCTCGGGATCTTGGGCATGCACACACACGCGCCCAGCGTGAGTTTAAGCCGCTGGGTCTGGGACTCGAACCACAGTCGACTACATGGGAGTCCAGCAACACAGCCATTATGCTAACGGCTGGTCCCAATAATTATTTTTTAAAAATAAAAAAAAAAACACAAGTAAATGTAAGCTCCATGAAAATGAGGATTTATTTCTGTTCGGTTTCTACCATATCTCCACTGCTTAGGACAAAGTAGGCATTCGATATATGTTAAATAAATGAAAGGCACCAGTAACTTTAAGAGAGAAGGAAGAGTTCTGGGAAGGCAAAGAGACTCATACACGTCCACAAGTTCCAGCAGAGCTCAAGTTCTCTTCTCCCAAGTCTTGTATTCACCCAAAAGAGTATGCTGTGGAACAAAGAAGAAAATAACCCACCATTCAGTTAAGGCCATTTAGACAGCATGAAGTGGTCTTTCTCAGATAGATGAGATCCATTCAGAGTCAGATAATGTTTAGAATCTTCCTCAGAGGATTTTTTATCATATTATCTGAACGTTGTATAAACATAACATTCTTATGTTCATTGTATGAACATAAGAAATATCCATAACAAATAAAAGTTGTTAGGATTATATATGAAAATTCATAAGAAATGAGTGAGTTCTTTTTTTATTATTGTTTGCTATAGAGCATATGTACTCACAAGAGAGAGACAGAGAGAGAGAAGCAAAGTGAGAAAGCAAGCCACCAGGTCAGGGACGCAAAACCTCCTCCGGCTATGTGGAAGTCCAGTGCCCCAAACACCATGCCACCAGCCGGCTCCAATATCAGTGGTTTTAAGCAAACGTGATTTTTTACAAGATAAGTCTCAAGAGCCAATATGATCATCTCTTTTCACTAGTAAACGGAGAGAAGTGGAAGAGGATTGGCGGAAGGGATGGTTGTAGTGGTGAGAGATGCAAACACCAAATTAATCTTCGCAGGGACTGAAACACAGTTTAAGAAAGCCAAGAGAGGGACTGCAGGTGGCATAGTGGTTAAGGTGCTGGACTCCCACGTGGCTATGGCTCCAGTCCTAGACCCAGCAGCTTTAAAATCACACTAGGTACATGTGAGTGTGTGTCCAAAATCCAAGAGAATGGAAGAGAAGGGACTGCGGCGTGGCCACCCCTTCTAGGGGGTGATGTCTCACCCTTTGTCTCTGTCTCTCTCTGGTGAGTGGACACATGGCTATGGCCAAAAAATTCTTAAAAAAAAAGTCAAGAGAAATAGATTTTACCAGGATGGTGAGTGTCTTCAGTTAGTACTTCTCCTATAAAGAAATTAACTATTAACTTGGTGGCTTAAAATAATGTGAATTTACTGTCTTACAGTCCTGCAGGATAAATCCAAAGAGGTCTCATTACACTAAATCCAAGGTGTTGGCAGAGCTGCTCTCTTCCTCCCCTGGCTTCTAGCAGAGAATATATTTGTGTCCAGAATCTAGAGGCAGCCTCCATTCCTTGGGTCCTAGCTTCATGACACTATAAAAGCCAACAATGGTCTGTCTAGTCTTTCTCACACTGCTTCACTCTAATATTGACTCTTCTGTCTCCCTCTTCCACACGTAAAGGGCCCTTAAAATTACACTGACCAAGATAATCCAGCATAACTTCAGCTTAAATTCAACTGATAAACAACCTTAATTGCATCTGCAAAATTAATTCCCCTTTGCCATGTAACATGACATGTTTACATGTTCTGGAGAGTAAGACGATCTTTGGGGCAGCCCCTATTATTCTGCCAAACACAATGAGGACGACATTTAAATGTTTTAACTTGAACAGCAATAAGGGCATCACATTTTAGTTGCCCTATCTTGTTGTTTGTCTTGTGTAGCATGCTGGAAAAGGAAGGCTTCCAATAGTGAAAGGATGTGGGAGAGAAAGAAGAGGATTCAAAACCAGTCAGGTTTCTGTCTTGGGGAAGTGGGGGCATGCTGATGTCTTCCCCTGAGAATGACTAGTGAAACTAGGCAGGTGGTTTATGGCAAGTGGCTGAGATCCAAGCCGGTTCTTATCCTTTGCCACTTTTCCACACTGCCCAATATCATAAGGGCTTTAATGTGACTGGCAAGACTTGACGAGAACAGTGGAAGAGTCTTGGGCCAGCTCTGCCTGGAGACAGAGACTTGGCAGTACAGCAGCAAAGAAGAATAATTCCGTGACCCCCCGCAGGGAAAGGCCCTCTCTTCTGGGCAACCTTGGGGACATCACGTAGTTATTATTTGGAATGAGCAAAAAGAACGGTTCTTGGAGCTGACCAGCGGTTTCTTTCCTAGGGTTAGAAATCTAGGTCTGTCTTCTTTTAGAAGTGCAGAGGCGAGGTCCTTATGGGAGCCCCCAGCCCAGGTTCCCTAAGAGCTCAGGTCTTTCCCGCCCGTTCTAGCTCCAGGAACACTGGAAGAGAACATGGCAGGACCACCCTAGAGCCCAGGGAAGGATGGCCTGAAGTCGCTTCCCGCCTTCCTACCTGCAGCCCTGACAATCCCACTCCCTTTACCATTAAGGAAAGACACCACGCAGGAGAGAGGAGGAGGAGGGACAGGTACTCAACAGTGTGGGTACAGACACACCAGGGGCGGGCTGGTATCCATCCGCGGCTCCCTCCAGTGCCATTGTTCCCGACCTCCCGATCCTGCCCCGGGGTTGGGGTCCCACATAGTGTAGCTGCTCCAGAACCGTGGTGGTGGTCGTTCCGACAGGGTCGGCGCGGCCCCGCCAAGGCGGCTGGAGCTCAGGGGCCCCCCAAGATGGAGCTGGTGCTGGCCCCGCCCACCTCGGGGTCGGAACTGCGGTGGGCCTGGGAGGGGGCTTCGAGCCCATTCGTGCGGTATCCCTCCGCCCCCTTCCCGACACCCTCGCGGCCAGTGGTTCTTGCCGCATCCTGCGCAGCCCCTGCCCAGTTTGGCGCAGAGGCGTGGGGGGCGGGACGCCTCTTTGCAAATTCTGATCAGACAGAAGGCGGTGGGAATCCGAGTGAGGAGCTGCCACAGGAGAGGACGGGAGAGGAGGGGGAGGCTGACGACCTCGGGCCCAGAGCCTGCGAAGGCAAGTGGGGCTGTGGTAGGGGGCTGGGGTGAGCCCCCAGTGTCCACAGGCTGACAGCCTGCGCCCCAGACCCCGGCAGCCTGATGAGAAGGCGATTGGGTCGGGGCAGGTCGCTGAAAAAGGTGCGCAGTGTCCGGGGACCCCTGGCGAGGAAGAGACAGCGACAGGCGCTGGTCCAGCCGGGTGGACGGCGGAGGCCAGAGGAGATGGCCCAAGAGGCCCAGTTAGTTTGTCTGGAGGCGAACTGCGCCGACCACTTCCCAGCCAGCTTTCCAGGCGCCGGCGCTCCGCCCTCGACGGTGTCGCTGCCGAGAGTGGACTGTGGGGGAGGCTGCTGTGAAAGCAATGGCGGAGCGGGAGCTGGGGCAGGGGGCGTCAGGGATGGCTGGCTGGATCGCAGGCGGGGCTGGCGGCTGAGAGATGTGTTCCTGTGGAGGGTGGTAGGTGGCATTTGCTACTCCCCTAATTTATCCGGAAAGGAGCCTGCTGGTCCCCATTGCCTGGATGCTTCCACTGCCCTCCAGGTTGATGTCAAAGTCTTCTGTCTGCCTGGTAGGTCTGGCGTATTCTGACAGGACTCAGTGCACATCTGTAAAGGAGGCTTTTGAGAAAAAGGAGGAGCAGGAACATGGCCTGGATTTCTGGAGGTGTGTGGGGATGGAGGGGAGGGTGGGCGCCAGGCACTGACTAGATGCCCAAAACCGGAGTGGAGTGCGGTGACTGCAACCACAGTAGGTCTGACATCCAGAAGCATCTCCTGATTTTGCCCTCTTTAACAATGTTCCAGGCATGTCGTCCATCTTCTTCCCTCCCCTCCCCGATTTGGGGCATGAAAAGATGGTTTTAGGAGGTGGGGTGCTGAAAGAGTCATAATATGAGTACCACTTAACAACCTGCTTTCTAGAATATTCGGCGCCCTTCCCCCATTTTATGCTGCGCATTGCAACAGGATGTGGTGCACCTAGTGGTGAATCCTCAGAATTGGAGAAGAGAGTGCTGGAAAGAGGATGACGTCAACAAAAGGAATGATTATCTCTGGAACCCTGAAGCAGGGCCTAAATAAAACAAGTATATCCTTCAACAGTACCCTAAATGTTGAAAGACAGATAATATTGGAACTCCTCTCCTGGTGTTCGTCTGGTCCTCAAGCACTCAACTGCTGCCATTGTGTCCTGACTGTCTTACCTTTTCATCTGTTTGTCCATAGGCCTGCTTTAAGGCTGGTCAGTTCTGCAAGAAAGGAAAGCAGGAGGAGACTGGCTCCAATCTCTGGAGGTTGGTGAGAAGGGGGGCACTGCAGAGGACAGCTACAGAGGAAGAGCATGGCAGGTGGCTTTGATCCAAGTGGGTGCAGGACTGCTTCTACTTCTCTTCTCTCTGCTAGATTTGCACATTGCCACAGCATCTCTTGTCCATTTCATGCAGGAGATATTAGGAATATTGAGGTAGGTGCAGGTTGGGCTATGACTGGGAGGAGAAGACCTGAGATCAGGGACCAGGTGACAGGAAATGTTGGACATTTTGGATGTTAGAAGGGAGAGAGATTCATCTGGGGGTCCATGCCTGTCTACCAAGCACTCAAACTCTGTTCTCTTCTGTATGTTTGCTTGTCTGTAGGACCCCTGCAGTCAACTGTGGGGCTTGACACCACTTGAACAAATAAAGGAGAGAAAAGTTGCACCACATCAGTGAAGGTTGGTGTGAAAATTGGTATACTTTTGGGTGGGGCAGTGGAAACCAGCACAGATCCAGGAGTGATTAGGTTTCAGTCTGGAGATTCATCAGCCTCTTCCAGCGCCAGCACACTTTCCCATCATCCCTGTTCCTTTTTTTGTAACAGGCAATGGGGACAGATTTTCTCATAGCCCTGCTGTCCTACCCAGCATTCAACTCCAGTCTCTCTGTGTAAGTCTCTGCATGGGGCAGCTCAATTGGAAGAGGCTGAAAGCCCCATTTCTTTCTCTCTCTCTCTAGATCCACCTCCAGTGGCAGCTCTGGTGGTGTTGGAGTTAACTGCTGACCACCACCCTCAACTGGTCTGCACCCACCCAGGAACCATCCATCTTCCCTCAGCTTGGTTGTGCCTCTTATTATTGACTGAGACAGTGCTTCAGAAGGAGGCTGATTAACTGCCAGACTGGTGGTTGACTCTAACTCTTTTTTCCGATTTTATCACCTGAATCAACAAAAGGTCAGAGTGTGAAGATTCAAGCTTGTGCACATCTGTAGTCAAGGCTGAGACTGGTGTTAGAGTACTTAAGTGGGTCTTCCTTGTAATTTTTACCATGACTGGGGCAGAGATTGAGGCTGGTTCACAGGCTAAGCCTGAAAAGAAGGCTGGGGAAGAGGTTGTTACTGGTGCTGAAAGAGAGAGTGAAGTCCCTCTGGTGGTCAGACCTAAGGTTAGGACCCAGGCCCAGGTTACAGCTGGAGCAAGGCCCAAAACAGAAACCAAGTCTATGCCTGGATCACGGCCCAAAACTGAGGCCCAGGCAATGTCTGGGGCCAGGCCTAAAACTGATGCCAGAGCAGTAGGTGGTGCACGTCCTAAGACTGAA